>JAGFMF010011862.1:10355634-10372165 GCA_019455555.1 Galemys pyrenaicus
AAACCAAAAATGAGGAGACAAGGACAGACTGGGGACACCTGGTGGGGAGGGGCGGGGGAGGGTTGAGGGAAGATGGGAGCACGAGGGACTGAGGTGATGCACTGGTGAGATGGTGATGGGGAATACATGGGGATTACAATTAATGGCAAGTATATGTAAATTTTTAAATATTTTAATAAAAAAATTAATAAAAAAATTGCAGGAGCATAAATGTGAAAAAAAAGGGTAAAATTACAGTGCATAATCCCATAACAATGCACCAGCAGTGTAATGAAGTTTAATATTTAAGTAATAAGGATCCTGGACAAATACCCTTGTTATTCTAAATTTTTATAAAGATAATATTTATATACATGTGAAAATATAAAATATGTGGAGATGTGTGTGTGTGTATAAGATGAATCAGATGGCTTCCTATCTGAAGATGAGCAATGGAAAGAAGTCAGGTCAAATTACTTTTCAGAGGCTTTTTATAAAAGGTAGAACCAAGGATTCAAGCAAAGCAAACTATTCCAGTGTCTAAGCTCTCATCATTATGTAGTATCTCTCTTAACATAAGCCCTTTAATATGGAGTCAGACCACTCTAAAAGAAGGAACTGATCCCATAGAGGAGAGAATTGGGGACCGAGTAAACCATTTCTTTGTAATTAGCTGAGAAATTACAACTTAACTAATGAAGCATTCACATTAATTTTAAATTGATCTAGTAGTATCTCTGTATCTGTAGGGATAGTCTAGACATAGTGGATTTTAAGAATGTGTGTTTAAATTTTATTCTGACAATTATAAAGGCCAGTAATTAAGCATGGAGGATGGCCAAGTGTTAGCCACAAAGGAATTCATGAAAACACACTCAGTGCTTTACTATCTGTCATCATGGGCCTTTGCCCCTGATCAAATTAGTACAGCAGCAGCATATGCTCAGTTTTCTCAAAAGCTCTCACCTACTTAGTGCATGTCAATCATAAATTTACAGGAAGCATTTGGAGTAGCTTCAAATATTCCCTTTCCAGTTCCTCATGTTTGAAGAAATGAACAGTTCTTACATTACTATATTGTTAATTAACTGATAAGTATATGATAAAGCAAATTTAAGAAAATGTATACACCTTATTATAGAAACAAATTCAGAACCAGAATATTGAACTCATAAATTATCAATCTGTTACCACTGTCAGAAAACATTTTCTCTAGAATGTTATGCATATTTTTCTTGAAAAATGAAAAACTATTAACTAAATGAGCTATTTTTGGATAGCATTTTCAAAATTTTTGAGGAAGGCTTCAGAAAACCAACATGTATTGAACTACTTTAATTTACAAAGGTGTAATAAATTTTTAGGATTAAATCAAATTGTTTTGAAATTCTAATTTTAAATTAGATTATTTTAATTAAATTATTGCTATTGAAATACCATTATTTACACCCAGAATTTTGGGTGTCTCCTAGCTTAATGACTCTTAAGAATTTGTATTTTCTGCAATAAGCATGTTTTGTCTTTGGAGTAATATGAATAGATTTTAAAAACTACATAAGCAGAGAATTCTAGAGTCAAACGATTGAGGAAAAGTATTTAAAGGATGCTTTTTCAGAATGTAAGATCTCAGTACAAACATTTATATGTCTCTGGGTTGGTTGATATTTCTAAAATATTTATATTTTGTTGTTGTTATTATTATTAGTTACTCAGCCAACTGTTAAAGGGTCAGTGGTTACCAGTTACTGTCATGATCTATTGTGGTGTAAAACATGGATGTTTTTGTGGAACAGGTACCGAAAATTAGGCGCAGTTATTTAGGAGCAGAAAGGCATGTGTGAGGGTGGGTTTGACCTCTGATGTGAAATAAACAAATGCCACTCAGTTTGTCCACTTAGTTTGTCTAACTGCAAAACAATATTTTCCCCAAAGAATCAGTCAAGTCTATTTACCACTAACCCAAGTTTCAATACTCCAATTTATTTTTATTTGTGATTCAGCTTCTTGTATTAACTTGGGGTCTCTATGAGGAATACCAGCTAACTTTGTACAGTGCAGAATTTTTGTGCAAGGATTAAGTGCATGGACTCTGGAATATGACTTTGGGAAAGTTACCTAATTTTCCAAGTCCACTTTTGACTTGTGTTTGAGAACTTTTAAGCCACCAATGGCATTAAAGTGAGGAAAGATAGTGCTAAAAGCAAAAATAAAAGAACATTGGTAATTCTTAATAGAAATTCATTATATACATTTCCTTACTTCATATTCCCAAGAGGAAATGCTATAAAGTAGAGTTATTTCCTCTACTTCTTGTCTTCATTTTTTAAAAGCTGTATTTGGGTGTAACTGATCAAAATATTGCACACAGTTAATGTATACAAACTGACAAGTTTGTACATATGCATACAACTGAGATGCCATCACCACAAATAATTATTAAACATCTTTATCACCTCCAAAATTTTCCTTGTGTTGGCCATGGTTTTCTTCTTTTCATTTTTTTTTGGGGGGAAGGGAGGAGGAATTTATTGTGGATGATGTCTGTGATAAGAACATTCAATATGGACATAAAATTACAACAAAGAGGCTATCCTGTGCCTCTTTTAAATATCATAAGACAAGGGCCTCCCTAGTGGTACAAGGGGTTAAAACACAGTACTGTGAAGCTTTCAACAGCCACTGCAGTACAAGTTCCATTCCCGGCCAGGGAAATGACCCACGTGGCACAGCAGACCTCTTCTATTTTGCGTGCTGCTCCCTTCAGCAGTGTACTTCAGTAGATCTGCATGTTCTGTTCCCCACTCTGTCTCTGGTGACTCCTCTCACCCGTTGCACCACTGGTCTATATCTCAGTTCTTGTGTTCACAATTAAATAAATCTTTAAAAGAAAAATTAAATAAATATATACAAACACAATGAAAAATTTTGTTACAAATGACTTTAATATTTTCACTTATGGGCCTCCCTGGTGGCGCAGTGGGTTAAGCAACACACTATGAAGCAAATCGCAGCCACTGCAGCACGAGTTCGTTCCCTGCCGCTGGCCAGGGGGGTACCCACATGGGCGGCACACCTATCCTGTTGTGCCCGCTGCTCCCCTCAGTAGGGTACTTCTGTTGATCTGCCTGTTCTGCTCCCCGCTCTCTGTGGTGAATCCTCTAACCACCCCCCCACACCTCTGGCTTGTACCCCAGTGCTTGTATGTATAAATAAATAAATCTTTAAAAAAAAATTTCACTTATAATGTATACTGAGTTCCTATTATTTACCAGCCATTTTACTAAATGTCACAGACATAGCTGAAGAACAACACATATCTTGTCTCACATCATTCCGTGTAATAAATTTTATAGCAGATTTTTGAGAACTTTCTTTAAGAGTACAGCAGATATGAGCTTGTATGTTTATAATGTAGGATATGTCTATATCCTAAGGTTATGTTAAGATATGCTATTGATTAAATGAAAAATAGTGCTTAAACTATCTGTGTATGTGCAACAGAGCAAATGTACAAGGAAATATCTTCTTCATAACTGTAGAGAAAAATATTTTCAACATATTTCAGTCCCATGAAAGCATGAGAAAACTCATGAAAATGACTTTTTTTCTGAAAAGTTTACTCACTTCTTTCTAATACAGAGATGTTACTAAGCAAAATGACCTGCCTGAATATCTCAAATGTGAAAATGGATTTTTATCACTAAAACGTAAAGGTGGGGGGTGCTGTCATATGCATTGATATAGTAATGGTTGCACTGATCTAGATAATAATATATTCACATTGTAATGACCCTGACTAATCATGAAAAGGGGACAAATGAGATGGAGCTACATAAGTTATCAATTAAAAAGCAACCACTTGTTTATAAAGACACTGATAAACAGACATGCAAAGGCAAGGACACATAAAATCCTGACTATTTATTGAGAGGTCTTGCCAAAATTAAAATAACAGGTGGTCTATATAAGAGCCCACTGAAAGTGGTACATATATAGGCACCAAATTTGAGTTAATTTGAGACAATATTGACTGCACAACTGTGGATCTGAAGCCTCTTCAACTTTTGGCCAAAGATGTCATAGAGTTTTGCTCTGAGACATGGACCTCCCTGACCTGCAGAGCAATCTTTGCCAAGAAATATCTGCACCAGGTTCCACCACTGTGCTTTGCCAATATCTGGGCTGTGTCTGCCCAAAAGGTTCAAAACCTTCCCCCTTTCACTCCAACTAAATTGCATGTTTATATTGTTGTGAAAAGAATTCCCCTCAATAAATTCATATTGTAGCTGTATGTATTTGTCATGAGTCATAACGAAAACCTTTGCACTCCATGAAAGTTAGCATTTTAGAGAACTTAACCTAATATTAGAAGTACACACAAAATGGTGTGGGTGTGGATACAATATTGCCCAGTTCACACCTGAGATTTTTCAGTTGCTATGTATTTTGGTGCCTGAAGCTTTGTAAACTTTATTTTTTTATTATTGTTTATAAATATTAATTTATTTATGCATACAAGAGCTGGGGTACAGGCCAGAGATGTGGGAAGTGAGAGGATTCACCAGAGACAGAGTGGGGAGCAGAACAGGCAAATCTACTGATACGCTGCTGAGGGGAGCAGCAGGCGAGGCAGGAGAGGCCTGCAGTGCCATTCGGGTCAGCTCCCTGGCCAAGATTTGAACTTGTGCTGCAGTGGCTGTGGATATAGTCATAGTGCTGAGACTTAACCCATTGTACCACCAGGGAGGCCCCAAGAAGCTTTATTGAAAAAATGATTCCTGCTATAAAACATGTCTGAACTTACAATGAGAGTCTACTTAATATTCTACAGATGTAAATGATGTCATTTGCCCAAAAGCCATAGTCTAAAAATAAGACTCTTATTAAAAAGTTGTGTTAGTACTTGCTTCTTACAAGAATTTGAGAATTTGCAGGTTAACATCAGACACTTAGACATAAAAGAAAGAAGAAAACTTCCAATATGATTATTTTGCAAATATATTTTTCCCTATTTTGGATTAGATATGGGTGGGTATTTGGTTTCCATAGAGGGGACACAATAATAAATTAGAAGCTAGGAAACAATGACTTCAAATGCTATTTTATGTATAAATACTTTACAGTAGTTTTCATTCTGAATATAATTTAATAAAATTAACTGACAGGGAAATGCAAATAAAAACCACAATGAGGTATCACCTTACGGTGGTAAGAATGGCACATATAAAAAAACCAGCAACAACAAATGCTGGCGAGGATGTGGAGAAAAAGGTACCCTAGTACACTGCTGGTGGGAATGCAATTGATCCAGCCACTATGGAAGGCCGTATGGAGATTCCTCAGTCTACTAGAGATGGAACTACCTTATGATCCAGCAATCCCATTCCCAGGCATCTCCCCAAAGGACACAAAAACACCAATCCAAAAGAGCACCTGTACCCCTATGTTTATTGCAGCACTATTTATAATTGGTAAGACCTGGAAACAACCCAAATGCCCCAAAGTAGATGACTGGATCAAGAAGATGTGGTACATATACTCAATGGAATACTATTCAGCAATCAAACATGAGAAACTAGGGACATTTATAGAAACATGGATGGAGCTAAAGGGAGTTATACTCAGTGAAACAAGTCAGAAGGCAAGAGAAAAATATGAGATGGCTTCACTTTTGGGAGAAATGTGAAAGAGCAACAACTACAAAAAAAAAGAAAAGAAGAGTAAGCTCAAGAAAATGGGCAATTACTACCAAAAACAAAGAAACAACAACAACAAAAAAACTCAATAAGACCAAAAGGTCAAAGATAAACTAAAGGGACTATGGGGGAGGGGAGAGAGGAGGGAAAGTAAAGATGGGGATGAGGGTAGAAGTAACACAAGGGGCTGAGGTGATGACGCATGGGTGAAATGGTGGTAAGAACTCCAGAGGAATACAAATGATGTAAAATATAATTAAATAAATCTAATTTAAAAAATTAACTTCCTGATAATTATGTTAATTCCAAGTGAGTATGAATAATGGATTTTTTAGCTCAGAATGGAAAACTTTTAAAATAATATAAAAAGGAATCACAAAAACTGTCTTCAATGAAATAATCTAATAATTATTTTGATTTATATTTTGAAAGTGGAATGTTTACTGCTTCTTCCTAAAATATTTTTCCCAGAATTATGTGGATAGAAATATTTACAGAAGACATAGCATATATGGGTAATTATGAGATCAATGTGTTGCAGATAAAATCAGTATAATTGACTTGTAGGTGTTCCTAAGTCATTGAAAGTGTTTCATGGAATAGTCTGGATATTTAAAAGTTGAATCATTCAGAACAGTATTCATAGAATTTTCTAAACCAGTGCTTAGGGTTTTTTCTTCTCTTTTCTGAGCTATTGCAAACTTTTTTTTCTTTATTCTGAGTTTTCTAACTGATAGCTATAATGCTGTGATTAATGAAAGCATCTTGGTAAGATGCTGAACAATAAGTTATTTAGCTAAAATTTTAGATAAAGTCCTAAACTTGGTCTAATTCCAAGGCATCTACTTTTACATAAAACCAGATGTTTTCTTTTGGGATCTTCATGGGAATTACACATATTTTTGGCCATTTTTTCTTAATGTGTTTGTTTTGTCATTTTGATAACTATATCTAGTTAAGATTTAGGTTTGTAATAATAATTGTGATGTGAAAATAACGAAAGGCATAGTCTTTAAATTCCCAGTCTCCACTCCTCTAATATTCAACGTACTTGCCACTGTGTTGATAAATCTGCATGGAAGCCAATCAGTATAGTTAGTCTGGAGTTTATGTATAACTGAAGAAGAAAACCAGAAAGAGATAACATGCATTTCAGTGTTTGTGAAGTCATCTTACCAAGATCTTTCAAATAAAAAGTTTAAATGCTTTATTTCAAAAATGAAAATGTCATATTGCATTTACATGTATATCTTACATATCCATTAAATTTTCCTGTGTCTTTTGCAGACATCATACTCATTCTGCATTTTAAAATAATAAAAGTTCGGGCCTCCCTGGTGGTGCAGTGGGTTAAGCAACACACTATGAAGCAAATCGCAGCCACTGCAGCACGAGTTCACGGCCAGGGAGGAGACCCACATTGCACGGCAGACCTCTCCTGCTGTGCCCGCTGCTTCCCTCAGTAGTGTACTTCTGTTGATCTGCCTGTTCTGCTCCCCGCTCTCTGTGGTGAATCCTCTAACCTTCCCACACCTCTGGCTTGTACCCCAGTGCTTGTATGCATAAATAAATAAATCTTAAAAAAATAATAAAAGTTCTATTTTGTATGTTTGTCTATATGTCTGTATGAAATGTAATAATCAAGAAAAGTTATATAGACAATGGAAATGATAATGACAATAAAAACTAATTTTGAGTTATTTTCTATGAATTTTACACAGATTGTATAAGCAAGTGTTATATTGTCACGTTGCTTACTGTCATGTAAGAATAATATGAACTTCTCAGAAGCTAGTTAGAATCTAAATATTATTCCAGTTTGTGTCACAGGGTAAGTGGTAATGTAAACAAGAGAATATTTCAAGCTAAAGTTAAAGTTTATTTCATGCACATCGATACTTTGATAAGTTTTCTATCAAATGTTGAGATTAAAAACAATAGAATATTACATTAGCACATTTTAATGAATACAGATAATATTAGAGGAAAGCAAATATATAACTAGTTTAAAATTGTATTTCTTTTAACTAAGACAAGTTAGCTTATTTAAAAATAAAACTAGGTGGCAAGATGAAGTTTAAATTTTTATCTAAAAATTTAGGTGCTTTCTACTTAAATCAGGAAGATAGTTTACCTGTTGGCTCCTGCTTTAGACAATATGCAGATTCAATTAAGAATGAAGCAATTAAGAGTAAGGCAGTACTTAAGAAAAGATGGTATTTTAGTTTTTAGTACCCACTCTCCCCTTATTAATTTGAACATAGCTGCAGTTTTTTAAAATAAATTAAATAATTTAAACAAAATGTATTTCTTATATTTGTAATCTTGGATTGGGCTATTTTAACAGCTTAAAAATATTTTAAAAACATACCAAGAAAACATTATGAAAAGATTTTTACTTACATATGCAAAGGTCTTTTCTAGAAATAAACAGTGCTTTCATTTTCTAAAGTAGACTTGCATATAGTTTGTAAATAACATTTATTTATTAGCTACATCATTGTAAGGCCAACAAAATTTTATTGTATCCAAACTGGTAGCACTGAAAAGTCAACACATTGATTTGCTTCATAGAGTTTAGTACAAACAAATCGATGCACCATGGTCAATGTCTATGTAATTTGTAGTAGAAAATGTCTAAAGAGAAGGTTAGAAATTCAGTTGATCAATCTTCCAAAGGTATGCATTACTAAGAGTCATCCAAACAAAGAACCACATTTTAACTCTTTCCAGATGACATTACTCTACCCTTTGTTCAACATTAATTGAAGACTATGCAGGCAAAGAATTGTTTTTCAATTTAATGCCACAAAAGCTTCTCTACAGAAATCAATACACTGATATTCTGATAATTATACAAAATCACACACACACACACACATACACACACCCCACAAAGAGAATTTAACTGATAAGAGATAGTTGTTTAATGTAGTTGAAAATATACCATAGAATAAAAATTTTAAAAAGGCAGTCACTTTTGAAATTTGTGACTAATTTTTAAGGATGTAATAGAAAATATTTTGAAGTTCCTTGTCCAAAAATAGAAGAAAATAGCACATTAAAAATCCCATAGAGGAAACAACCTAATAAACTAATTTATTGTTGACGATCAGAAAAAATAGACATGAAATATGAAGGTGAATAGCACTGTTTTTCTTTATATTTTAAAATTTATCCGTAAGATGGTAACAATTTTAGTTTCATGAAAACTGGAATTATGTAACTTGGAATGTGTTTGTCTTTGTAGGACCCCATAATTTTTCAAGACAATTTTACAAACTACATGTAACAAACTTTATTAATCAATCTACTCTATCTAGTCAGCCATCCAGCCTTTGTTTGCCTACTCTACAAGTTATCCACTTTAATATTATAAAATATATCATTTGGGGCCTCCCTAGTGACACAAAGGGTTAAGTTGCAGTACTATGAAGCTATTCACAGCCACTGCAGCTCAATTTAATCCTAAGCCAGAGAGGTGACCCTGGCTCTGTTCCCCACTCTGTCTCTGGTGAATACTCTCAGCCCCTGCACCTCTGGCCTGTACCCTAGTTCTTGTATGCATAAATAAATAAATCTTTAAAAAAATAAAATATATAGTTTCAGTAGAAAAATAAAATGTAAAGAAATAAAAGTAATTGTTGAATTATTCTGTGAAGAAAGAGAAGCGAAGAAGAGCATTAGTCTCTTTGTTGGTATTTGTAATTGTCCTTAAACTATATGAGCATACTAACTTTTATGGTTCCTTCATATTTGACATTTATTTAATATAATTCAGGAAATGGCATCATCATAATTACATCTTTCCAATCAAGTATGGGATATATTTAGCAGAACTTTTGGACAATTTCCCTGAAGCAGAGATTATTACTCATTGGTGACATCATATAAAAAAATTGAAAGCTAAGAGATGGGTTCTTCCAGTATAGTAATGATCAGAATACTCTGTCTTTTTTTTCAAGGTCACCTTACTCATCTCTGCTCCATGACTTACAATTTATTTTATCAGCCTTGTAAACTGTAGTTTATTTAGGTTCAAAAGTTTGAAACTTACTTTATCTTTGCAATAACAACATTAGAATGACATCAAAAGGTGAAATATTTCATTGTTGGTTCTGCAAATTAACAAAAAAATATTTATATTGCATTATACCTATTTACAGGATTTTCATATTCTTTTCACAACCCTAGATTGTTGCTACCTATCATTTTAATCTCAAAAATTACTGTTCAATAATTCATGGTTAAGATAATAGATTGGCTGAATTTTAGAGCTGTGATATCAATTCCTCCCCAGATGCTGAACTAATGAATAAGAAGCAATTGATGAACTATAGTACAGACTGTGCTATTTTCTGTACAAAAAAAAATGGTATCTCTTGTATACACAGTAACTTGTAGGCAAAAGATGATATCATTTAATCTCTAGTAACTGAGTGTTCTCTACAAGATTCAACATTCCAATTGGAGCAAAAAAAAAAACAAAAAAACAAAAAAACAACAAACTACTAGATAGAACCTGTCTATAAAAAATTCCTCTATATAAGGAAGCACATTTGCTAATGTATTTCAACACAGCTTAGCTTTGCAATAGGACAAAGCCATTACCCTTCAAGGTGGGTCATACCTGGTATATCAGTCTTCTCTCATTACATTGTGTGATCAGTGTTAAGAGGTCAGCAACTATGACTTGAGTTATAATATGCAGGCTGTAAAAACTGTTTTATTTCGAAACGCTTTTATTGTATTATATTTCCTAGTAAAATGTAGCAATTAAAATCTCTATCATTTGGCAGAAAATGTTTAGCTGGCCACATTAAACTCCTGAAGCACTTCCAGGATCCAAGATAATTAATTTGAGAACCAGATTCTTATCCCAAATCAGCATCTGCCCAACATCTTTGTTTAGGGTTAATTAAATTCTGACTCAATTCTGTAATAAACAACAACAAAAGAGGAAAATCAAGTCAGCCTTTCTTCTTTTGCCTCACTTAACCTGGAACATTTGGATAAGTTTTCATACATTGGGAATAAATTTAAACATCTTCACCTTAAATTATGTAAACAAAAAGCACCTATAACAACAGCTCCACTTTTATCTGTTTTCTCCTCCACTGCTTTAAATTTCAAGGTTAGAGATGGTTTAATAAATTTAAGTTTAGTATATTATGAAGGTTATTATAATATATATTATAGTTATATCACCATACCAAAAAATTAAAAAATAAATATTCAGAGATATTAGTTTAAGCTAATAGGTAGTAAGTTATCTCAGGTCTCCTAGGTGACCTAAGGGTTAAGTCTCAGTGCTACCAATTACAGAAGGCCTGAGTTCCACCCCAGGCCAGGGAGCTAAACCACATGGTGCAACAGACCTCTCCCGTCTTTCCCACTGCTCCCCTTAGCAGTGTATTTCAACAGGTCTGCTTATTCTGCTCCTCACTCTGTCTCTAATGAATCCTATCACCACCACCACCCCTGCTGCACCTCTGGCCTGCACCCCAGTTCTTTTATACAAAAATAAATAAAATCTTTTTTAAAAAGTTATTGCTTTATGTCAATGACCTATAAATATTGATTGCCATGAATCTTAATTGCAAATTAACAATGTTAAAATGGCCTTATTACCCAAAGCAATATACAGAGCAAGTGCAATCCCTATCTAAGTTCCAGTAGCATTTTTCAAAAAAATAGAACAAATGTTACTGGAATTCATGTGGAACCACAAAAAACCCTGGGTAGCCAGAAAAATCCTGACAAAAGAGAGAAAGACCAAAGAGTGGTAATATCACATGCCCAGATGTCAAACTATATAATTAAACTATAGTAACCAAACTGTATGGTATTGGAATAAAAATAGAAACACAGATCAATGAAACAGAATTGAGAGCCCAAGAGTGAACCTACAAAGACAAAAATAAAACATTGAACAAGTTATTATCTACTCAAAACAAGTTATGGGAAATCTAATTTGCTTACACTTAAGAAAAAAATATTTAAGAAGACACAAAATAATGGTTTTTCCAGCACTTCAATTTATAGATACATTTGGACTATCATTGAATAACAGATTAGTGGAAAAGGGAAAATGTAACATCCTAGAATTATTTCAAGCAGTATTTTCCTAACAAATAAAAAGAAACTTCACTGACCCATTAAAATCCTCTTATGATAGAATAAATTTGTATAATCTGACTTCGGAATGGTATAAAACTGATCGCAAGTAAATTAATGTATATAAAGTCACATGAAGTTGTATGACCTTATTTTGTGAACAGAAATAGGAAAATGAGTTAAAAAATATCCTTCAACATGTTACAGAGAAGTTAATTGAAAATGGTTCCAACATCACAATTTATTTGTTTGGTGTAAAGGTTAAATTCAAGGAGAGAAAAAGATGAGCCTGGGGTATCATCAGTGCAGAAACTTTCCTTAAAATAGAACACAAATAAATATTTGATGTGACTGCTAAAGATCAGAGGACCTGGGGGAGACCCCTAAAGTGACTCATATGGAAAGACTATAATGGACCATCTGCTCAAGTCACTTTCTTGATGCAAAATTAGCAAAAGTTGCTTGAATTTCATTCCTTTCTCTATAAAATCTCTCTCCCTAACAAATCATTTAAAACTTAGCAAATCAGGGCCTCCCTGGTGGTGCACTGGGTTAAGCAAGGCACTATGAAGCAAGCCGTAGCCCCTGCAGCACGAGTTCGATCCCTGCTGCCAGCCAGGGAGGGGACCCACAAGGCGAGGCAGACTCTCCTGCCTCACCCCCTGCTCCCCTCAGCAGTGTGTTTCAGTCAGTCTGCCTGTTCTGCTCCCAGCTCTGTCTCTGGTGAATCCTCTAACCACCCTGGACTCTGGCCTGTACCCCAGCTCTTGTATACATAAATAAATAAATCTTTTAAAAAAAAATGATTAAAAAAAAAACTCAGCAAATCAAAGGAACCAACAGCAGAATCACAGCAAAAATGAACAAAATGTTCAACTGAACAAAAATTAAGCCTTCTCAGGCACCACAGAGTGTGTTTTTAACCACTAACTAAAGAACACTTTTTGTTACTCTTTTTATCAGATTCTAAACTCCTTCTTTCTGAAGTAAATTACTGACTGCCTTGTAATAGTTTAATACTTCTACAGGAAGAAGTTTTTTTAAAAATGTACAGTCATCCTATGTAGCATCTATTAAAGTGACATATGCTTTTTTTGCCCACAGTTATTTGTGGCTACCTTAAATGAGTTTCTATATTGGTTACATTATTCATGTCATTAAACTGCTTTTTATTGTGTTTACCTGCCATCTCCTGAGGGGAAGAGTCAATTGTCAAGATTAAATAGCACTCTTATCTCTATGGGATTTAACAATTTAAAAAACAAAATGCTTGGCTTTTGCTCAAGGCTGAGTATTGAGCTTACTTGTAGGACAAAAGGGAAAGCCTAATCAGGAGTCCTAATGCATGTTTACTAGGGGGGAAAAGTGTGCTAATAATTGCAATATTGCTTTAACTACTTACAGAGAGTTGGGAGTGAGAAAAGCCATTAAATTATATTATATATAAATTATTATATTAATTGTCACTCTTAAAAGCTTTTATGTCCACAGTTATAGCATTATTATATAATGACTATATTTTTTCTAATTATAGGAGACCGTTGAAAGGTCACACAGGCCCCTCATCAGTCTCCTCATCTTAACCCCTCACCTAAACCCTCACCCAGGCCTCCAGGGCAGCAGTTCCAAGAAGCTAGCAGTAACCAAGATACCATGGTGGCAGCAAGTCACTCTTGATGTGGAACAGGATGACATGTGACTCACATAGATTAATCCCAGTGGAATGCAGCCAGAAATCTGAAAGCAACCTGGGGGGCTTTGATCTGGATCACCACCAAAGGTCAACTTCTTCCTGCCACAACCTTTCTGCCAGAAGAAACTTCAAAATTTTCCACTCCAAAGTACCCCGCCTATAAAAACCCTGCAGCTTGTAACCAGGGTGGGATGTCCTGGACCCCCACTCTGGGGATCACAAGCCAGGAGCTCAGTAAAATTTCCTGCTGGTCAAAAACATGGCCTGGCTCTTTAGTTCTCTCTCCCTCTATCTCTCTCTCTCCCTTACTCTCCTGTCCAACCAAGCAGAAACCTTTCAAATGTAAATGTATTTACTTTTATTTAAAATGTTTTATGCATTTTTCTAAAAATACATTAAAACAATAGGAACTTCAGACTTTTCAAATGAAAAATAGCAAATATTTTGGACATAAAATACTCGAACTTAAGTTCCCCTAATTTAATGAGAATTCAACACTGGCTAATCGCAGATATTGCTTTACATAGAACTTGAGTTAAGAGAAGTCTTGAGTTAGAAGGTCTCCCTCCAGTTATTGGTTATCACTGATGAGTTAACCACTGATGAGTTAAGCAGTTTTTACCAGCTACTGTAGTTCCATAAGCACTTCTTTATTAGTAACTTATGTATACCAACAAGTCTGCATATTAACAATATACAAGGACTTTTAAAGGAAATTAGGAAGGGCATTAGGGAAAGGAGATAGAAAAAAAGATAGTGGGCTTCTGTTAGAGTCAATCAAAGCCAGAAAATTATATAAAATTTCATTCTTAAATTAAAAGCTTTTATGTTCAGTTATAACATTCTTTTTGCAAAACGAAATATAGATAACACCATATTCATTTTTAAATTCACTCAGGATGATATATCATGAATATCTATAATATGAAAAAATAAAGACAATAACCTCGTTAACAAGTATGCTTTGATTGAGTTTTGCTTTTTCAAGACCATTGCTCCACTTTGGTTTTTGTCCATATTGTTGTTAATTGTCAGTGAATGGATAATTTAAGGGAAAAAAAATCTGTAAGTCTTCGTATAGAACTTATATACAGAATGTTCCTATCCAAATTAAGTAGTAGGGATAACTAATATCTGTGCCAATAAGTATGCATAATTTTAAATTAAAGACATTATCCTTTATAAATTATATCTACGTAAGTTTTAAAATATGTTGACAGTAATCTGCTTGAGTATATAATTTTGAACATTTCATTTCTCCAGAAGAGTATATAATTATTAATTTAGAAAAAAGGGAAACAATGGGGCCTCTCTGGTGGTACAGGAGTTGAGAAGTTGAGGGCTGCACTGTGGGGTTTCCACAGTAACTGCAGCGGGAGTTCATCCCTGGCCACGGAGGTGGGTCACCCACATGGCACAATAGACCTCTCCTGCCTTCCCTGCCACTTCCCACAGCAGAGTACTTCAGTTGGTCTGCCTGTTCTACTGTTCTGCAACCCACTCTGTCTCTGGTGACTTCTCTCAACAACCCCCTCCCTACACTTCTGGTCTGTGCCTCAGCTCTTGTATGCACAAATAAATTTTTTAAAAAAGGGAAAAATTCCAAAGAATAAATGTGATTAAAAATGTAAACAAATCTCCACAGGACTAATTGAAAATATTTAAATATCTATACATTCAAGTTATAATAATATAAAGGAACAATATCATTTTCTTTAACACAAACTATGTTTTGTTAACTTCATTAGAAAACAAATTAGAGGGCCTCCCTGCTGTTGGCCCAGTGGGTTAAGCAACTCACTATGAAGCAAATCGCAGCAACTGCAGCATGAGTTTGATCCTTGCTGCCTCTGGCCAGGGATGGGACCCACATGGCATGGCAGGCCTCTCCTGTCGAGCCCGCTGCTCCCCTCAACAGTGTACTTCAGTCGATCTTCCTGTTCTGTTCCTCACTCTGTCTCTGGTGAATCCTGTTACCCCCATGCCTCTGGCCTGTACCCCAGTTCTTATATGCTTAAATAAATAAATATTAAAACAAACAAACAAAAAAAAAACAAACTAGTGAGTGAAAATATCTTCATTTGTGGAGGTCATCTAAATGTATGAGCCAAAGTAGACAGTGAAAAAATTGTAAGAAATCTCCAGAATTATTACATTTCCAAAGGCTAGTAAATTAAGTTGAATGATAAGGATATAGATTAGAAAAAGATTATAAACTTGCAAATTCTCATGTCCTAAAATATGAAAGAACTTACTCATTACCTTCAACTTTCAAATTTTCATTTGTCCTTATATTTTTTTCTCTTCTCAGATCCTTGAATGCACCAGTAGATAATGTTTCTATTCATGCAAGTTCTATCTTATATAGGTCATTTTGTTTGGCTGTTAAAATAGTACCACAGAACAGTTGTATGGTAATAGTAAGGATAATATTAAGAAGCAAAGAGACTCAATCTTAAGGAATAAAACAGTTCAAATGTGTGTGTGTTTGTGTTTTAATAAGAAAATCCTTCACAAGCTTTGGACCTTGATCAAAAAGTTAAGTCACAAAGCTATTTAATCACTACATTTTAAATTCTCAATACATACAGTTTATTTGCACTGAGAGAATAAATAATTTCACTGGAAGTTCAGTTTTCACTCTTTTTAGAATAACTTAATAATTATGCAGGATAAAACAAGTTACATGTATTTATACAATATGAAATAAATATTTAAAAAAACAAACACTAACAAATAATAATCACCATATCCATCCAGCTCAAATAGAAACATGCACTGAGGAATGAGAGCATGGAGACTGAGACTTCCAACATGGCTGAAAATTGAGGTGTTGCGGCAAGGACACCTTGAATGGAGAGAACCAGAGGGAAAAACTTCAGATTTGTGGGAAAACTTTCTGAAATTTTGGTCCAGGATACTTATATTTCTTTCTTTAAAAAAAAAATATTTAGGGCCTCCCCGGTGGCGCAGTGGGTTAAGCAACACACTATGAAGCAAACCGCAGCCACTGCAGCACGAGTTCGATCCCTGCTGCCGGCCAGGG
>JAGFMF010011862.1:10372215-10389657 GCA_019455555.1 Galemys pyrenaicus
TGCTCCCGCTCTCTGTGGTGAATCCTCTCACCCCCCACACCTCTGGCCTGTACCCCAGTGCTTGTACGCATAAATAAATAAATCTTTAAAAAAAAAATATTTATTTATGTGTACAAGAGCTTGGATATAGGCCAGAGGCAGAGGGGGTGAGAGGATTCACCAGAGACAGAATGGGGAACAGAACAGGCAGATCAACTGAAATACACTGCTAAGGGAAGCAGCGGTAGAGGCAGGAGACGTCTGTTGTGCCATGTGGGTCACCTCCCTGCCAGGGATCTTACTAGCATTGCAGTGGTTGTGGAAACCCCACAGTGCAGTGCTCAACCCCTTGCCACCAGGGAGGCCCCCTACTTATATTTCTATACAAATAAATTATTAAAGGCTTGATTCAAACTTGTATATGAAACATAAATAACCATAACAATGGCCCTAAGACCACAAGACATTAGGCAACAAAGTCCAATGATCTCTGAGAGAAGGGGAAAAGGTGAGGTGAGCCCTATGACTGCCTCACAGAAGAAAGCTTCCATGCCAAGGACATGGGAAGAGTAATGAAGGTAAAGTTTTTTAGATGTTCTAAGTCAAAGAGACCAACGTGTGAATTTGGGGAAGATGAGATGACTGGATTTCCCACTCAGAATACACAAAGAAGTTAGTTGCATTCAAGTTACCTACAGAAAAGCTCCATTTTGTGCTATTCTATTTCCATAGCTTTTTCCATATTCTATTTCCATAGTGCTCTTGTTCTTGTTTATTGAATGTTTCTCATTTGAAATTGTTATTTTCTTATTATTTAAAGTGTCAACTTTTACCTTCCTTTTATTCATTCAATTTCTAAATTCATAATTTGTTTTTCCCAGTCTGAATTATCTCTTTGAATAGCTTGTCTGTGTTTTCTTTATATCACTTTGTTTTTCAAGAGTTCTTCTACCTCTTTGAATATCTTTATTATTGCAAAACTGATTTAGTATTTGATAGGGAGATATAATCTTCCAATGCTTGAGCTTGGATTCTGGACAGTCATTTTCTTTGGGGCACTTGGACTTGCTTTATAATGTCATTTTCTCTTCTCTAGAGTTGCTACATTCTATATTATTTTATCCATGATTTTTACTAATTAAAATTCCCCTTTATTAAAGAATCTGCACTAGTAACTTAGAGAGCTAAATTACTTCTACTTTTCCAGCAGGTGACATTTTGATTTGATTTGAATTATTTATTTATTTTTGATCTCTGTGAACTTTCATATGTACTTAGGACTGTATATGTAGTTGCTGTGTCAGTAGGATGGGGATTGAGAAAAGTCTATTTTCTGTATGAATGTGCTGGGGGATGGACAACCTGATTAATGTCTATGGTACCCTCTCTGTTCTCCTTGTTGGGCTTCTGGTCCTATAAAGCCCCATATGTCTAACACATTGGCTTCACCTAAATTATTTATGTGCCTGTAAGCCATTTCCACTCTGGAATAAATGAGCTAAAAACAGTAAACAGAAAGGGAAATGAATATAAGCAATGGCAGCTTTAGGGGAAAAATAAATATGAAATATCCTCAGTAAGACTGATCACTAAAATAAACTACCAAAATTAAGATAAACATGATGTGTTTATTGTTCCTATAAATAATACAATTTTAAAAGGCTATATGATGAGCATATTTATGCAAAAAATCCCTAATAACTTAAATATTGGTATAATGGATATCTTCAAATAAGCTTTAATAAAATCAGCAAAAAATAGAAAAAGAAACCTTTTCAGTCTAGTAGAATGCATTAACAGCTAACAGTATGTTAAATGGGGAAATATTAAGTGACTTCTCCCTGTGGTTGAGAAAAAGGCAAGGCTATCCACATTCTTCACTTCTATTCAGCAATATATTTATGGTGAATCCAGTCAATGCAATAAAATAGGAGAAAAAACAATAATAATTGCAAAAAAGAAAACATTGTATTTCCAGACATGGACATGTTTAAGTATTCAGCAAAAAAATATGTAGAGATAATGGGTCAATACAGGCAAGGTTCAAGGATACAAAGTAAATATTAAATGTTTTATCATAATTATCTGTATTGATAACAAACAATTGTAAAATAAAATTTAAAACATATTTGCAATAGCATAAAATACTCTAAATTTAATCAAAATGTACAACTCTACCACAGGAAAAGGCATGAAACATTAAAGAAAGAAATTAAAGGAATGTATAAAAAAATTGTTGGTTGCTTTAAACCACAGGTTAGAGTAAAAATAAATGGTGCAAATACCTCAAAACCAGATGGCCTGTATTTCAAATTGTTAAATGATACCTATTTTATAGTCTCGTATTTCCAACCTTATGTATTTACTCAAGGAAATTGAAAACTAAAAGACTTACAAGAATGTTCTTAGTATCTTTTTTTTATAAAAGCTACTAATGATAGCAATTCAAATGCTCATAAACAAGTAAAAAAACAAAATAAATGTTGGCTTATTCATACAAAGGAGTATCACTCTGCACTTAAAAAGAGAAAACTGCTGATTCTAAAACAGATGAATCTGACCCATTCTACTAAATCAAAGAAAAAGGATATAGATTATATTATTCAATTTACAAAGTTTAAAGCAACAAACAAAATTAATCTACATTGCTAAAAATAAAGTGAGTTTACTTTGGAGAGGGTATTGCCCAAAAAGAGATTATTGGGATTACCAAAGCACTGTAAATATTCTATATCTTAATTTACATGTATTTCCCAAAACTCTTTGAGCTTTACGTTTAAAATCATTATATACACTGTTATATACATCCATAAATTTGTGTGTGTGCGGGGGGAGGGGGGGTAAAGTCCTGTGGGAGTAACCGAGAAGCATTAGTATTCCCAGTGTAGTTCTAATTATAAATTGTAATTTTTCTATTTGTTTAATTCAGAGGGCACACATGAACATGTATGCATTTTTTCATCCCAGAAGTTAAAATAGGGCAGTTCAGGGGTCTAGGCATTTTTTTTTTTTGTACCGATCTCATATCCCAGAAGTTGCTTGTCTTCTTCCTCTGGCTCCTTACACCTTAAAATCAGACTCCTGGGTTAGAAGGCCCAATAATTAATAAGTCAACTCCAGCATAAGGACATCACCTGGGCACAATTTCCTTGTACTTCATTTTATCCATTCCCTTGGCCTCTGTCATCAGCCCATTGCATGCTTACTATTACTAAGGCAGGAAAGAAACATATCTTCTTGCTAAGAAAAACAAAACAAAACCCTTTATCCCTGCACAGGAAGCAGGCTTGGGACTTCCTCCCAAAGGCCTTTGCTGCCTTTGGACAGGATCCTAGTTATAGAGAAACACTTCATGGAGGAAGGGTACACAAAGAGACTGAATTTGTGCCTTCCACCCTCTTAGGTAGCCTGCAGTATGGCAACCTCCTGCAGCAGTGCCCGGTGGCTCAAGTCCCTCTTGTCCCTGGACTCACCTGGTGGGTGCTGAGATCAATGTGGCACAGTGGCAGCAAGTACTGTGCGCGGGCTGGACTGCAAGCTGTCGCCTGCTGGGCTCCTCCTTCCCTCTCTGCCTCTGTTCAGCTCTCCCTCCTCCTGCTAGTCTGGTATCTAGCCCGCCCGCGGCGATCCCTCTACAGCCGCGGTTAAACAGAGACAATAACACGCCCTCGGCTGGCTCTCTCTCGAAGCCGAAGCCGGGCACCTTGCGAGGGGGATCCGCTTTGGGAGTGATCTCACCCGAAGCCTCGCAGGGCCCTGTCGAGATTGTCCTGAGCCGCTGCTATGCAGCTCAGAGGCGCCAGCTTCGTGACTCTCCAGCCCCGACCCTGCGCTCTCTGGTTACCAGGCAGCGCGCTCGCCCCCAAGCTGACCATTTATTTCTGGCTTCTCGGGAGAAAGGAAAGTGCCAGGCGAACTGGAGGAGAAATCTAACCTGACAGTAGCTGAACCCAAATACTCTGCAGGAGGAGAGACAGCTCGCTGAGAAAGATGTCTCCGTCTGGTGTCCCTTGCCTGATTACACAGTGAGGAAAATCAGCGTTCTTAAGATGGAGTTTAAAATATTGTTTTGATGTAAGATGTAGTGTTCTGCCTGAGACGGGCACTACTGGAAGTAAGGGAATTGGGAAGCAAGCGTGAACAGTAATGTACAGAGGCCAGATGGCCTTTGTCAACACCATAAACGGACTTTCTTTCATTAGGCGAAACTCAGTGCAAAGAATTAATTGATAAATACACACACACACACACAGACGATATATATAGATCAGTAATGAACCAAGAAAAGTGGGGTTGGAGGACTGCACTTAGTATATTTTGTATTTTTCAAATCTTTTCCAAATTTCCTATAAGAGAGTTTCAAAAGTAAATTGGGAAAACTCTCATATTTTAAATATTTCAAGTCGTTATTTTCTGGAACAAATATACATCCTGTCCTTTACAAAGTTTTATTGTGAAGATGAGCGTTTTGTCAATCTATAGCAAGAGAGAACATTTTTGGATAATATTTTTCTATGTTAGCCAAATATCACAGAAAAGAAATGTAGCCTCATCCAGCCCCAGTAAAAGGCAAGTGGGGAAATGAAGACTCATAATCCCACTAGGTTGTAGCAAACTTCCTGCACAATTTCCTTATAGGAGACAACTTGGAAACCTGGACATTCATTATCCCCTTCTCCTAGCAACACCCCCACCACCCACACCCAGTGGTAACAAGACTTCCTTCCCATTCTGCACTGGAATAAGTATCAAATGGAGGCCTCCAGAAAAGTGAGGATTGCATTACCATGCAACAGTAAAGGACCACCCTTCTTGAACCCCATCTCCTGTAATGGAGCCCTGTAGGGGAGCCATAAACTGATACTGTGCTTCTCCCAGACAGGCTAGTATCAACAGAGACTTAGAGGAGAGCATGGCTGAGTATCTGCACCATAGTGAAAAGCTCTTTGTCACTCCCATGGGTGTGTTTAGAGGCTGATTAAAGAATCTGTACTCCCATGGGGAAATATATGAAGTAGCAATCCCCTTCAACCATCAGAGTTATATCTGAGCAAGTTTTCTAAAAACACAAAATATAAATAGAATCCAAAGTCTTTTAACACCCAAAATAGTCATGTTTTAAAGGAAATGACCAAATTGAAATTAGAAGAACCAGGAAGAGCTCAAATTAAGGGGGAAAAAAACCTCAACAGACTGAATAGTAAAATGATACAGTGTTAGAATTCAAAGGAATTTAAAGCCACCCTCCTAAAAATGTTTTAATTAGAAAAAGGAACATGCTTTCAAGAATGAAAAGACAGTCAAATCAAAGAAATAGTCTCAAATAAATATAAGATACAAAAAAACAAGTAGAAATTTTTAGGAATGAAATATAAAATAGTGATAGACGGTTATAAAATATAGACGGTTATAAAATATAGATGGTTATAAAATATAAAATAAGCAAAGACAACCTCTGCAGCCAACTACAAAATGGAAAGGACAGTTATGTTCAGTGAACTTGAACATATAATAATAAAGTCACCCACTTTGAATACACAAACTGAAAAAAAAAGAGAAGAATCTTAGGAACATATGTCCTAGTCAGAGATCTAGAAAAAGAAGATAAAGGAAGTGGCAGAAAAGTATTTAAAAGAATATGAATCGGTTTTCCAAAGTTGGCAAAAAATATTAAATAAATGTACAAATTCATGAAGCTGGAAGAAATCAAAACAAAGTCAAAGACACACAATCAGGACACTTCACAGTCAAACCTCTGAAAACTGAACACAAAGGAAAATCTTTAAAGCAGCCAAAAAAATGATACATTGTCTATGCAGGAAAATCAATTTCTGTATTCAAGATCTCTAACCCTGAGCTATATCCTCTGCCCTAGGAAAATCAATTTCTGACCAGAGACTACAAAGTCCAGAAGGCACCATATTTTTCACATGTTGAAAGAAAAGAGCTGTCTACTCAGAATGCTACATCCAATGAAAATATCCTGCAGATCTGAAGGAGAAATGTAGGAAGTTAGAGAATTTGTCACCAGCAGTCCTAAGCTAAAAGAATGACTTAAATAAGTTACCTAAACAAAAAGAAAATGATAAGTTAAATAGGTGTACCTTTGTCTTTTGAAATTTCTAAATTATGTTTGAAGATTGAAACAGAATTATAAACCTGTCCAATAAGCCGATATAAAGGAAATAGTTTAAATAATATTTTAGCAGGGGAGGATGAAAATTACTTCAGCTACTTTACATTTCACTCAAACTGGTAAATGTTCATACTATTGGACTTCATAAGTTATCTACCTAATGCAGTATCTAAATGCTCATTTAAAAATATACACTGATAAACTTATAAACACTTATAGATAAGTTATAGCCCAATGCTGAAGAAACATTCATGCTTATAGAGAAAATAAAGAACAAAAATTGATGAAAATAAAAGTAGAGAAAAATCAACAAAACAAAAAAGATTAATGATAAATTTTTGACAAGACTGAAAAAATGGGAGGAAACATAAGAAATTGGTTCATTAAGAGAGGATATCACTATGACACTGCTAATATCCAAATGATAAGGAAGCACTATGAACAACTCTTTGAAAGATACATAATATGGGTAATATAAATGAACTCTACCAACCCCTCAGATATTACAAATCAGCACAGCTCATCCAGGATTAGAGAACTTTAAGAGTCCTGTAACTATTAAGAAAATTGGATTTTAATTCAAATCCTTCCAAAAGGAAGTCAGTCTCTAGGGTGAATTTGTTTCACTGGAGAGTTCTCCAAGTATTTAGAGAAGATTAAACTTCAGTTTTACACAGTTGACAAAAATGAAACACTCCTCATTTCTATTAAACTGATACCACCCTGCACTATGGGATGAATTGTGTTCCCCAAAATTCATGTGTTGAGAGTTCTAGTTCTTTCTTTCTCTCTCTCTGTCATGTGAGGACACAGCAAGAAGGTGGTCATTTGCAAGACAAGAAGGTCACCCCCTTTTAGAACCCAACAATGCTGTTCACCCTGTTTAAGCTACCTGTCTATGATGTTTCATTGTTGCAGCAGTCCATGCTGGCTAATTTACTCTGATACCAAAACCAACAGTCAGTAAAAAAATGAAAAATGCAAATTCACATCCATCATGAAATACAGATATAAAACTTCTACAACTAAATAGGGCTTATTTCAAGGATAAAGGGCTGGCTTACTATTTTAAAATGAATCAGTGTTACCTCCCACAAAATAAATAAGATAGTATGGTGCTATTAACTGATGCAAAAAAGCATCAGACAAAATTCAAGTAGTCAGTATTAATTATATTGAGAACTGGTATACTGGAGTCCAATTCATCCTGCTACATAATTCTCTACACACAGAAACCATACATATTAAAAAACAGAAGACTAAATGTTCTTATTCTAAGATCAAGAATAAGGCAAGAATTTCTTCTCTGGCCAGAGCTACTCAGCAGAACATAGAGAGTTCTAGTCTACGCAGTAAGAAAAGGAAAAAGAAGAAAATGCGAATAAATGATATGATCTTATGTTCTACATCAAAAAGCCAAAGAATCTTGAAAACCAATAAACACACAAATAAAAGAAAAACACCAACGAACCAAATAAGAAAACAAACAAACAAAAAACCTCCTGAAACTATTGAGTTCAATGTACAACATACATGCTATAGTATCAAATTCTTCATTTTATATAATACTATATAAGTATAAAAGACGAATATATTTGGGAAAATTGGGTGATAGGTACATAGAACCACTGGGTAATATCACTTCAGTCAATAAAGAAACTCAATTATTTCAAAAGAAAAACAAGATAAAGCATAAAACAAAAGTATGTCTCTAAGGTAAATAGAGTATGTAAAAAATTACAGTTTAGTAGGTATTCATCTGAGATTCATTTTCTATAAAAACATGGCTCTCTAATGTGAAAATGTGTGTAACAGGAAATAATTTCTTTACCTAACATGTTCATGACATCTTCCTATCTGTTTCTCACAGGAGGCAAGTACACTAGGCATTTTTACCAATTTTCTTTTTTTCCAGATGAAATGTCACAGAAAAATGAGGCAATTTGCTCATTTTCCCTCAATTAATAGAATGTTGATATTCAGGGTATGCTTTCCTTCAAAATTTGTGCTTACGTAATATTATTTTGTATAGTATCAGTGAAAGAAAAGATTTGTTCCCACTCTATATTATTTTCTATTAAGCAAATAATATTTAATAGTAGTACTTATCAATTATACTAACCCAAGAAATATTGGAATAAAATTCACTTAGATTTTTCTGTATAAATGAGCTGCTGAGATGTCTCTGCTTAAAGTATCCACACATGACTAAAGTACTTTGGCCTTTTATACTTTCCCTGTGAACAAGGAAATTTAAAAGGACATTTAATTTAGAAGACACCAAGTATATTAAGGAAGACCATCTTGAAAGATGAGGATACGTGATTTTTCAGAAATGTCTATATTTTTACTTCTTAAGGAAAGCCTTCTCTTTTGGGGGAATGACTTTTCACCATCAATGACCATCTCACCACCCAATCACAGGGATATTCAAATTCCTCTGTGACTTTGATAAATTGGTACAAAAGTGTTAATGACCCAATCACTAACAGATACTTAACAGGCAGCATCCATGCTGTTTTCAGTCTAGCATAGTGGAAAATAGCTCTTTGCAGATCCTACACACTAGCCTGGATAAGTGATATCAGGAGAAACCACAAAATTACACCGAGTCCACTATCCATCATCTAATAGGATCAGGAGACACAATTGCACCAAGCAGGTTTCACTGTAAATTATTCTCTTCCCTGAGGAATATGATTTGACTTATTGGGTGTATGAATACTTAATGTAATTAAGTTTAATTCTAGTTTTGGTGTGTCTTTTTTTTATTCTCTTATAATGAATTTTATTTATTCTCTTAATAAAAAAATTTTAATCTGATATATTACTTGATAAATTCTGCTGAATCAGAGATGCTAGCTGATTTATTCATTAATTTCTAAGGGCTGATTATTTACTTTTATAAGAAACAGTAACTTCTGTATTATTAATTTCATATATGGGGTCTAATTTAATGACTGTTGAGTGGAGAAAGGAGCCCCAAAAGTTACATAAGTTTATGATGTCTCATATAGGTAAAAGTTAACTGAGTTTGATTTAACCAGATCAATACATTTTTCAAATTTAATTTTGTTTTTGTTCTTTAAGCCTGAGGCCAATCATATATTAATTTCAGAAGCATGACTATAGACTGACTCCAGTTCTATTTTTGCTTTTCTACATATTACACTTCATCCAGTAAATTTGCCTCTTTCCACTTTTACTACACACACACCTTACCAAGAAATGAAAGGAGACTGAGTCATACTGCTAGATCATATGACTCATAAAATCAGATGACGTTAACACATTTAGCACTTTATAGAGTTATAAGGTGTGTGTGTGTGTGCGTGTGTGTGCGAGGTGAGTATATATAAGATCTATACTTTTGGAAATATCCATTATTTACTACAGTGTTTTTAACTATGGTGTTCCTGTGCTTTAAATGGGGTTAAAAACATTGCCAGTTTTTAGGAGAGCTAAATAGGTACTTCACAAAAAAGAAAAAAAAAAAAAAAGATATACATTTGGCCAATGGGTATATTAAAATAAGAAAGTTCAACAACACTTATTGTCAAGGAAATGCAAATCAAAATCACAATAAGATATCACCTCACACCTGTTAGAATGGCCCATAACAGACAAGAAGTGCTGTTCCATTATTGGTGGAAATGTAGACCGATCCAGACCCCTATAAAACAGCATGGAGTTTACTCAAAAGATTAAAAATGGATCTGTCTTAGGATCCAGACACATAGAATTTCACTCCTATGAAACTACCTGCGGAATACAAAAGCACAAATTAGAAGGGAAACATGTACCCTCATGTTCACTGCATGGCCATGCTATCTACAATGGTCAAGTTATGGAAATAAGATAAGTGTCCAAGTAAAAATGAGTGGATAAGGAAGATGTGGTATATATATACACAAATGAATATTACTCATCTAGGGAAAAGGAATGAGAACAAGGTGAAGGAGGAAAACAATGGCTTATGTTTGTGGTGTTGTACAATGTGATAATAACACCTGAAGAGGGAGACTTCTATTATACAAAACCAATATAGACCTAAGTTACTGTAAGAAAACAAAACAAAATGAGAACACTGCTAACTTTTAGAGGTAAGTACATATCTCATTAATAATTAATATTGGATAAGGTATAGATTTGTATGATTATTAAATAATTTATGAGTAAATGCATAGTGCAAAAGCCAAAATACCCATTAACCTTAAAAGGCTTTATAGAGCACATTGGAAATTCCACTTATTTACTACAGTGTTACTAACTTTGGTCTTCCTGTGCTTTAAATGGGTTTTAAAAAATTGCCAATTTTTAGAAGAGTTAAATACGTAGTTCACAAAAAAAGACATACAAATGGCCAATGGACACTTTCTGTTCTCTGAAACGGCAGTTTTCTAGTTCATTTCACTTTTCCTCCACTCTTGATCATAATTTGTAATTTCACCACTATGACAAATTTTTCATCTTTCAATTAAAGTGAGTCCTTGAAGTTCAAATATCATGTTGTCTTGCAGGTCAAAATTTTATTTTTTGAATTTTAGTTAATTACTGTGACTTTTGGGATTTTCTATGTTTTCATTCCTTGCTTCATTGGATTATTAAAGACATTTCCCTTTTTTGTATTTTATGTTTTCAAATGATGTAAAAATTCATGTAACTTTTAAGCCTATATCTAAATCAAGTATTGATTTTTTATTTTACTATGTATCCTACCGTTATGATTTTTTTCCATGCTAAGCAAATCAGGTTCTCCACAAACAGCTACCTGAACTTATACTGAGATCTCAGGTATTTACAAAAATGTTGAACAATTCAAATAGGGAATTTACCTTGTTGAGAAGATCTTGTTGAACAAGGTTTTGATTAAAATTGGATAGAAATGTAAATGACATTTGGTCTTTATAACATCCTGTTATGCTCAAAGTATTTAGGACATAAAAGCATGTATTAGTATACTGAATGGAATATAAAGCTCTGAGAGTTAAAGTAACATCCTCACAGTATCCCTGAGTGATGATGACCACTGAGCTGGGATTATTATACAGAATGAAATCCAACTTACTGGCCTAGCTCTTGCAACCCCGTTTAACGCATTCTTTTTATGGAGTGCTACTATGTATTAAGCATTATAGGAGGTCTAATAAAATGTAGTGATTCACAAAGTAGTGGCTACCTGAAATAATCAGTCTCCATCCTTCTTTACTTTCTTGAATATGATCTAATTGTTTTTAAAAAGCTGCAAATGGATACAGATAATTAGTCTGCAGTTTCCATTTCATCTTATTTCTAATTAAGAAATGCTACAATGCTTTTTGATGCTGATTTTCAAATGGTATGCTCATGATATGGGTAGCACTTTTCTAAAAAGAGTACCTACAAAAGCATGGGAGAGCGAGTAAGGAGAAACTGGTTTCAGGGTCACAATCTCAATAGATTTAGCTATATTAAATACTTCATTATTATGGCTGGTGAGGATATGTCTTATTTTTGCTCTTAAGTTCATTCTTGTATTTTGTCCCCAGAATTACTTCAGCAGAATCAGGTAGATTCAGGAAGCACACAGATCTAAATAAGTTACTCAAAAAAGGAGGAGGCTGTATTGTTACAGGGCAGGGAGAGGAGCACCCCAAAGCCCCCCAAACCTGCCCTCTCTAAATGGGTTCTGCCATCTGCCGCATCAAGACAAACATATAAGACCTTTAATAGAAAGGAACTTTAATACAATCAGGGTACAATATAGAAAGGACAATATAGTTACTAAGTTACTAAGTTACCTATCATCTTGAGGGTAAAAGTCTACCCAAACAGGATTGACCCAAAGCAAGGCCCAAAAGCCTGCCACAAGTCTAAAGGACCTTTCAGTAGAGACCCATAGAAAAGGGTCAGAAAGAGTCAGACAAATTTGGGAGGAAAAGAGCAAAATCAAAATCAAGATGAAGGCTGCCATTATTAAGCTCCCCATGGGTCTCTTACCCACATCTATTCCAACCAGTCCAAGACCAAAAGCAAGCACAATTTCTTCACATGTCCCTCTGCTCCATGTGCCTCCTCCATGCCTCCTTGCTGCTCTCCATCCTGCTTCCTTCTTCCTCCCTTCCTTCTGTCCTCCTATTTCCTCTCTCCAACATCTTCTTATCCCTGCTCAGCTCTACCCACTTACGGCAGAACTGAGATTCTGGAACTTCCCTCTTTCCTGGGGACCACCCTGTTACAGTATTATTGAGATTAATCAATTAATTTTATAATATTGTGATACACAATGTGTCCTAAGAAAGTATAGATGCTCAGTATGACTGCAAAAGTTCTATATCTGAAGATAAAGAAGGTAAATGAGTATTAGTTGAGCTGTGGTTCTCCAACAAGCGGTGTGCCAAGTCACCTACATTTCTTAAATAACTCAAAGGTGACTTAAGTGTCCTGACATTTATGAAATTTCAAAGAAATTACGACACTGCAGTTTTCTTTGCCTAACAAAGCTGGGATTTGAATATAGAGAGTAAGTAAATCAGGGTGAATGAGTGAAGGAATTACCCAATATTAGTTATTTGTTTGGACTAGGCAGTTTCACTGTTTGTAAAGTGAATTTAACAGCACTTTACTCCACAGGGTTGCTGTGAAGATTAAAAAAGACAGTGATTGAAAATTTTTAAATACTGGGTAGACACAGAGCATATGCACAACAATTATCTCCACTGGAAAGGATGATACTGACAACATCAAGTGGTGATAGGATGCCCATTCATATGTACTCCCAAAGTTCCACTATTCCATAAAGGCTTGGATTTGGGTTTGAGTGTGTCACTCACTAGTGAGAAGAAAAGTAGCTTCTGAGAGTCCAATTTTGGTCTGGCACTCAAAGCTAAGTCTTGGAGTAAGCCAAACCATGGACTTGAAACTTTAAAATGTTAAAGACCCCATATTAAAGACACTTGGACCATAATGAACAAACCTCGATAACATAACACTAAGAAACTAACATAAGTAACTTCTGTTTATTTACAAATTACAACTTTAGATTTACTTAATGCCTCTTCATATATAGATCAGAATTAAAAAGATACCAAATTATAGAATTATCTCTGCTTCTAGATAGTGTCAATTCACATAAAATTTAAAACACAATTTCAAACCAAATATTTCTCAATGTATTCTCAGTGAGACAGACCATATCTCTTTAAATTGTAAGCTCTCCCTCTTGAACAGAGGAAAAGACCCAATTTTATCAACTAAATTCATGTTTCTGGTTGTCTTTGGAGGAACAGCATTGACAGGCATGGAGTATCAAGATTTAACTGAGCCTTCTTTTCCTTTGACTAGAGCATTGGTTTTCTTGCTTTCATCTAAGAACCTCATGTCTGTTTGAAGTGCTACTCTTTCCATGGATGGGAAGTAGGTACATAGTGAATTGAATTCTGATATTACCTTGAGGCTCTCAAATACTGGATTTATTTATTTTATCAGAAATGAAGTCCCCAGAAACTTTTGAAAATTGTGATATTTGCATTGTTTGTTGGAAAAAAAAGAACTTTCTGGCCTTCTACCATCTTGTCCTACTAGTCTTGTGTAGTTCTTGTGTGTTGCTTGTCTTTGAGAGGAAATATCTATAAATAAAGAGCAGGCATGGGAAAAAGAAGTTCCTATCTTGTCCTTGCAATTAAAGAAATCAGAAACTAAAGAAGTCCTCAGTTAAGTGTTTTCTGTACATACCTTGCTTTAGAACTCATTTTAAATTTCTAGAGGGACTTCTATTTTTTTATTACATTTATTTAATTATATTTGACATTATTTGTAGTCCCCAGGGTGTTCCCAACACAATTTCACCCATGTACCATCACCTCAGTCCCTTGTGTTCTTTCTGCCTCTAGAGGGACTTTTTTTTTTTTTAAAGTCTAGAGGGACTTCTTAAGTGTGTCTCTTTTTCCTAGTAATTCTAAGATGAATAATTCTAAGATGACTCCTATGACATCTTTGCTTGTGTTATGCCATGAATATGTTACGTTGTATAGCAAGAGAGATTTGGAAGATGTAATAATCAAGGTTACAGATGAATTGATCTTAAATAAGGAGGTTATCTGGATTGGCCTACTTAGTTACCTATGTAACTTTAAAGCAGAAGGTTTCTAGGACTGCTCAAAGTGGAATAAAATAGTCTAGTAGGAGTTGCCGTCTATTTAGTGACCTTGAAGTTAGAAATGGCTAAAATGTGGTCAGCCTCCTGGTATTGAAAGGGCCACTCATTGACAGCAGATAAACAGTTTCCCCATTCCTATAATCACCTGGACCTGAATTCAGGCAACCATCTAAGTTAGCTTTGGTAGCTGGTATCTCCCAAATTCTCTAGATAAAAGCCTAACACAGCCAACACCTTTGTTTCAGCTTTTGGTTTAAGCTTTAGCAGACCCTAAGCAGAAAATCTAGATGGGCATGCCTGGATTTCTGAACTACAGAAGTGACAAATGGTTGTGGTTTTAACTGAGCAATTTGTGGTTATTTGTTATCTTGCAATAGAAATCTAATACACTGCCTAGGAACTGTCTTTGTTAGTTTCTTCTGCCCTACATCAGGAGCTTGTTTTGTTTAGAATTCGATTGATCAGTATTGACATTTGGCAGAGTTCCAGATATATGAGGGTAAAAACAGCATCCCTGAAGATCTCTGTGATTCTACTGCAATGTTTGCAAATTATACCCTTATCTTCTACAAGCCTCACACTTGCTCGTCATACTTTTTACTATAATTTTAACTTGTGAAATTATCTCTTTAACTGAAGTTAGAGAAAACTGTCAGCCAGAATGAGTACCTGTGCTTTTCAGCTGTAGTATAAGCATTAAGAGAATCTAAGTTTACATTTTAGCTTTGCCACTTAGTATGTATGGGTCCTTATATAAGATCCTTAATTGTTGAGTGACACACTTTTTTAAATTCTAAGATAATAATAATATCTTATGATATTCTTATGTGTACATAACATTATAATTGATAGAAAATAGATGATAGTATCAAGAGCTTTATAATGATAAAATTATTTGTAACAGAACCAGCATACAGTAAACATTTAGTAAATGTTCGCTGTTACAATTCCTATGTAGCTGTTTCTGACTTGAAAAATGAGGATAATAACTTTTGTTCTGATTTGAATTCACATGCATTTCTATGCAATTGTTTCTATTATTATTGTAATGGAAAATAAAAGGCTACTACCTTGCATCAAACATGTCAGCAGCATCTCCAGTGCAAAGTGATATTTGAGGAGGTATCTTGGTTGCTAATCAATAACTTTGGCTATCGACTTGGAAATAAATTAACTGTATTTTCTTCAGTGTTTGTCAAAGATAGGTACTGTAACCTTATATAAGCCATGACTCAATACAGATGAAGTACAATTATTCATCATCTATGTCATCTATTTTAGAAACAGATTGTGTGATAGAGTTGATGAGATAATTAAAGAGAATGTTTATTATGTCTTTTGAGATTTTTAGATGAAAGATGCCACATAATCATAATATATTATATCACTGCTATTATGTAAGGGAGAAAGTATACATGTGGTTTTCAGTCATAGAAACTAACATGGGAAAAGATGAAGTGATTTCATTCTCTTGTCATCCTTTTGTTTTCAAAACATAATTATTGACCTTTGCTAGAAGTTCAAAAGACACTTTGATTAGGACCCTTTGTGAATTCAAAGAATAGAACACTGTAATGATAACAGTTGGCATTTGTAAAATACTAAACCTCTCATTAACAATTATCAAAGATATTCTCATATAGAATTTACATATTGAACTCTATGAAAATATTATCACAATTCCAAATATGGGGAAGCTACTTAAAATTTAGTAAGTTTAAAGTTGGATTAAAACTAATGATTTTAGCTGAACTCTCTGGTAGAAATAGTGACTCTAAAATACTGATGTAAGTTAAAGCAAATTGTCTAATCTCCTTCAAATGATTCAATATCATCTGTTTAAAGGGAATTGTTCATAATACACTTCTCAGAATTATTCTGAAGAGCAAATTAGTAGTATACAGTGATTGGAACACTACTTGTTATATAAAAAAACATTCAAAATAATTATGGTTATCTGTTTATTAACTCTAATTCAAATATGACATGGGTCAGCTAGCACCTTACTACAACTATCACCATTTGGGAAAGAAGGAATTTATTTGTACACTGTTGAAAAGTCAGGAAACATTAGTGTGAAAGTCAGTAAGTGAACTTACAGAGAGGCATCAAAGTTTGACAAAGGAAGAATCTGAAATTAGGATCCAGAATAAGAAGGTGGAGGAGAGGTGTGGCTTATGTCATCAAGGAACTTTCCTGAGGCTTTGAGCCTGTGCCCTCTGTGTGCCTGGGGGTGTCCTATTCAATGGCATTCTAGGCCCCAGTTGACTTCTAACAAAGCCTGATCTTTGCACTCCAGGAAAAGCCAGGGTATTCTAAATTAAAATTAAAAAATGGCAGTCATCTCTTTTACAATATAAGTAAATTTCTGCACAGGAAAATGCATTACAAAATTAAACCAACAAATGCTAGGTTCTAAGTTATCCAGTGAAACTGGAAGCAAGAACATTGGTAGTATGTTGACTTTGCATGAATTATATTTCTGCAAAGTTTGATTTCCAGCAGTAGTTATGATAAACTGTAAGCACTGCATGATAATCAATACAGAACAAGATCTCAGGGATGCTAATGTTCAATAGTCTCTTGATATTTAAGAAGATCTGTAATGCACAATAAGCCTCACGCTTTTGACATTTTGGTAATTTAACTTATTTGAAAATGAAATGACTTATATTTCTTTCAATTCATATATATCTTTTCAGGTAATAGATAAAGCTAAGAAAAACTTAATTTGTTTGTACCTAACTGTATAATTTTTAAAAATCTTGTAAGTATTTGACTTAGAAAGTATTGGAAAAACTATGGAGACACTAAGAATATCACAGTCCTAAAAAGCAGTGGGATTTCTGACTTCCATCAACATCTGTCCATTACTTAACTTGCTACTGAGTCTGAAAACAAAAACAAAAACAAAAACAAAAACAAAACAAAAAACAACACACATTTTAAGTAAACTTTTGGTTTCTCAGTCTTTTTGAACCACAAATATGTGAATAATTCTTTGTTGCAGACACTGTTATACACTCTTAATAAGCTGTTCTGATCCTTCTAAATTCTTTATATTAGATTATGCAGTCTTTTGCCTCTTTACTGTAACAGGGTGGTCCCAGGAAAAGGGGAAGTTCCAAAATCCTGGTTCCACCATAAGTGGGTGGAGCTGAGGAGGAAAAAAAGATTTCTGCAGAGAAGA
>JAGFMF010011862.1:10389918-10401731 GCA_019455555.1 Galemys pyrenaicus
TTCTTTGTTCTTTCTTTATTGTACCCTAGTTGTATTAAAGTTCCTTTCCATTAAAGGTTTTGTATGTTTGTCTTAATGCAGCGGATGGCAGAACCCATTTAGAGAGGGCAGGTTTGTGGGTTCTGGGGTGCTCCTCTCCCTGCCCTGTAACATTACCACATCTGCTTTAAAAGTAATTAGTAGGCGTTTAAGGACTTTTAATGTGGGCAGCATGTTATTCCCTGTGCTTAGTAAATATTTAAATTTAATAATTTAGTAACAAGTATTTATTCCAAGACAGTGCCATATACAAAATCATTCTTGGTGCAAATATGATTCACACTTCATCCTTGTCAAGTCATGTTGTGATTTAGTGGCAGATATAGATCTATCTATTGAAATGTAAATAAAATGGATATTGTCATTTCTTTTAGTTCATCTCCATTTACTGACCATTGAACATACCCCAGATACTGAGCTATAGTTTATTATGACATGTCCTATGACTCCTATTAATAGGAGTTTTATTTAATGTAGTCTTTGAGAATTAAGAAAACTTAATAAATAGAAGAATATTTTTTAAAATATTTATTTATGCATACAAGAACTGGATACGTCCAGAGGTGCTGGGGGTGAGAGGATTCACCAGAGACAGATTGGGGTGCAGAATAGGCAGATTAACTGAAATCAATAGTACACAATAGTGTACTGTTGAGGGGAGCAGTGAGTGGTTTGCTGAGCCATGTAGGTCACCACACTGGCCAGAGATTGAACTCATGTTGCAGTGGCTGTAGATAGCTTCATAGTGCTACAACTTAACCCCTTGCACCACCAAGGAGATCCAAAAATAATTATTTTTCTAATATTTAAAAGGTTAACTCTTTGCAAAATCGTGACTAAACTCAAAGACAGAAGATAATGAGACTAGAAAGGAGAGTTTGGGGGATGATAATGAGGTGTTAAATGCTGTAGGTTGGACTTCTTTGTTTATTCTCTAGTCACTAATATAAATGGGAGTTGTAATGATAAAAGATGAAAGTCAGGAACTTGTCTTAGGAAATCATTACTTGAATCTAGCTGAAAGAAGGAAAATAGCTGAATTTAAATTAGCATATTGAAATTCAAATAAACACATGAGAAATTGTTAGGTCTATGCTCACTGTTAAAGAGAATCTAGATGTAAATAAATACACACTCTTTGCATTTAAGCTACTGCTAGTCTAAGACAGAGAGATGGAGGAGACTGATAAAGAACTAACAAAGTCTGTTAGGTACCAGCATGAATTCATAAGGAAAAAAAATGAAAGGAAGATGAGACAATTTATGTCCCTTAGTTTTTTCTGCAATTTCTGCTGTTTCTGATGTCATTTTGCAGTTGATGGGTTTGCAGAGCAGGGACCTTGGGTTCACTCTGGGAAAGGTTTCACCAGAGCTCCCCTTTCAGTTACTTTCTCCACAAGACAGAAATGTTGTATTTAAGAGAGCAGGTTTATTAGGAAAGGAACAGAGAGTAAAGGACTTGCAAAGACAACAAATGGGCAGAAAGGGCTGCTCCAAAAGAGACAGGTTTGCTAAGAGAGAGACCTGCATGTGCAGGCTGGTGGCTTTGAGGAGAGCTGCCTCTGCTGAGGGGGTCAGTGAAGAGAAGCTCCGCCATGGTACAGGTTATGGGCAGACAGGAAGGCTGCTGCCCTGCAGAGGGACAGAGAGATGGTGAAAAGGAGCACCTGCATGGCCACAGGTGGGCAGAAACACTTCTTCCCCATGTCAGTACAGAGACTGCCCTGATACAGACTTCCACTTTTCTGGAGGGGTTCACTCCTTCAAGGAGTGGCTTGTTTGTTGTTGTCTTTGAATAAACTATGTAGAGTTTAAAAGGGGACAGGTATCTACAATGGCCCTCAATCTTGTGCTTTGTGATCTAAGCATTGGTGCCACCTAAGGATCTTAGTTCCTATAGTTGGGTTAATGGTTATGTTAATACGTCTACCTTGAGCCCAGCTCTTGGCATTGTGTGAGCTAGGTTTCTGGTCTTGTGTGGTGCCTCCTTTCTAATTTTTCTATTCTTATCCGCCATCATTTCCATATAGAGATCCATGTAGCTAACTCTCATTGTCAATTCTGTTAACAGCTTCTATTCATGCTCCAGGCCTAGGAGCAATGTTCTTATAGTATAATTACTGATATTACCATCTACATCTTTGAAAATAATCATTTTTTAAAAGTTTGCCAAAATAAATCATCTTAAAGTTTCATTCCGGAACATAGAATGCTACTGGTTTGGAATTCATATATATTTTTCTACTAGGTTCAAAGTTTTCATTACTTATATCTGGACTATTATTTTTGAATATTGAATCTTTAGATAGTCTTTATATTTGATCTACTTCTCTTTATTTTCCTTCAGATGGTATGAGATGACCAATATATGCACTTACAGGTATATGATTACAATGGAAATGACATTGACTACCTCTTAAATTGCTATTCAAAAATATTCCATATTAGCCTTAATCTCTATATATCCCAAATCTAATTCATGTTCAAAACTACTTCTAGAATAAACTGTTCACAAGAATAATTGCCAGTTATACAAATTTGTTTTGCTCTGAGATTTCCTCAGACCACTTTATTTCCTTCTTTTAAACATCCTTAATTGTCAGCACAGTAAATATTTTCTAAGTAGTGCTATAAATTCTAGAAATTCACATGCAATAACTAATAGGTAATATAAATATATTCTAATCATATTTTCATTGATGAAGTTACTGAAAAAAGACAGGTTTAATAACTTGCCTAACATTACAGAGATAATCAATGAAATAATCTGGAGCATTATAATTTTTGAAATCTGAAATTCTAATGTAGCATTCATAGAAAATATTAATCATTGGCACATTTCCTTCATCGTAATAAAAATCTACTTTATAAAGGCTAATAATCTTGAAACTATTACTAAACTAATTAGATGCACTCAGAGATTAAATACTATCCCTTTGGTTTATAGAACTGAAATTACATGTTAATAAATATCCATGGGCTGCAGCTTATTATTCTGCATACTTTAAAAAAATTTGTTATTAATTTGCCATTGTAATTGTGGTTCTTTTTAGATTTTAACAGAAATCTTCAATAATATTTCCAGGAATAAGATAATGTTCTGCTTTAAAGGAGACAGTATAATTTTAAGTTTATTTGGTACCTTAGATATTCTAAAAGTTGTAGGTCTGATCTATATTTATAAAAGGGTTCTTTATTACTATTTGTGATGGACCAGTGCAGCTGGAGCACTGAGATCACCGGGATAGGGACCCAGGGAAGGTGGACAAGGATTCGGCCAAATGACAGACAGACACAATCTCAAGGGATTAGCATCTGCATGTAATTTGCAGCAGTGATCATCATACATTTATACAGAATATGTTGGCATTTAGTACAATTGTTTTTCATCTTGTACTTACATTGTTTTTAGTTGAACATCAGATTTCTTAGAACAAAACACATAATTGTTTTTCATCTCGTAGTTACATTGTGTTTAGTTGAACATCAGATTTCTTAAAAAAAAAACAAGTTAGATCATATCCTGATTACCTGGTGTTAAGACTGCGGTTTCCTTGGAGACCTTTTATGGTTACTTATTAACCTCTGTTACTTTCAAGTTCTGCCACTATGGCCACTACCTAGCCTTAACACTGCCTTTAGGAATACATTGCTCTCATCCATCCTCTTCTCTGTCAGATTTGTTTCTCTGTCTCTTCTAATGTTNNNNTTACTGTCCAGATTCTCTCAATCTGTCCCGGAGGCCACTCACCTCTGGGGAACCATATTTTGTAATATTTAAAGGAGTTTTTTAGCTATTTACTTAGCAACTCTTTTTGCTCTTTACTGAGGAAACGCCAAGGTGGACTTGACCTAGATAATTTATTTATAAAACCTACAAAACACCACACTATTCTTTTTCCATCGATGTTCACGACTTTGCTTTTCCCAACATACATTTTTGTATATGATGTGTGTGTGTATGTTGGCTCTCGGAATTTTCCCATGTGACCTCCCTTAGGTGGTCTCCACAGCCTGCTTCCTATGACATATGCTACACCAAGCTAAGTTACAATCATGGGGGGCAGTAGTTTTTTACTATCTGTTTCTCCTGAGACTTTTCCTATAAGCCTATCTACTTTTGGTAATTCTGTCCCACTTTCTGTCTGAATAAGCAAATCTTCTTATTGTAAGTTATTAACAAAAGTTCCAGTACTAGGTGCATATTGTTTGGCCGCCTTAACTGTAAACTTGATCAGCAAAGAAACATCTGAGGACAAAATGGATTCAAGACAAGGTGTTTTCGTGAGTGACCGACTCTGTGTATTCAGTGGTCACGGTGCTGTTGTTGAAGAACCTGGTGTTCTGAAGGATGCAGTACGTTAATTCCAATTACAAATTATCGAAAGAATCAGACAAAGAAACAAAAAGGAGAAAACAGCTAAGAACGCAAGGGGTTGACAGTGCACCACCTCCTCCCGCGTGCACACTTCCTTGAAGCATTTTGTCAAGGCCTGCGCAATTGCTCATGCAGACTCTGCAGGAGGTGGCGTGACAACTATTGCTATTTTAAACATGGTGTTTATACACCAGTAATATTTTTTAAAAATTATTTATTGATATGTATTTTACATCAGTGTTCATTTTTTTTTTTTACAATATTTTATCTGGTGTAGTCCCCATAGAATTTCCACCACCAATTCACTCATGCACTGTCACCATTAATCACTTGTGCTCTTCCTGACCTTGTTTTGATCCCTTTCCCTGATTTATAATTGTTTCTGATTTATAATTGTCTGTTTATTTTTTTGTTGTGGTTTTTATTGTTGTTATTTTTCCCTTGCTCTCTTGTATAGTTCCCCTGTAGTCCTCCTATAAGTGAAACCATCCAATATTTTTCTTTTTCCTTCTGACTTATTTCACTGAGCATGATCCCTTCTAGCTCGATGCATGTTGTAGCAAATGGCATGAGTTTATCTTTTATGAGAAATCATGTTTTTTAAATTGTATTCTGCTTTATTGCAATAACATTCGTTTGCAAAATTGCCAGTGATTTAGAATTGTAGATTTACACCTCTTCACCCCACCACCAAAGCATCTATAACCTTTCACAAAAGACTCTGCCCTGTGCTCACTACCTCACACCTTCCACCACTGATAACATCAGTTCTACAATCATATTTCTAGGGTTTGTTTTGGCTTAATTTTATCTGTTCCTTTATTTTATTCCTATTTTATTCATATGCTTCATATGAGTAAAATAATTCAGTATTTATCTTTCTCCTGACTATTTCACATGCATAACCCTTTCCAGTTCCATTCATGTTGCAAGACAGAAGTCATATTTAGAAGTTTCAAATGTGTGTTTTCTTCTATGGGTTATATTTTGACACTGAAATATAAGGATCATTATTTAGGAGCTATAGCATTTAAATATAGATTCACCACTAATCAGGTAGTTGCACATTACATGATTCCTTTTCTCTTTTGTTAACGTTTTTGCAACTTTATAATATGAACATTTAAATTTTTCATTTGTATGTTCACCAAGGAATTACAAAATTTGAATGTATAATTGATATAGAAATTATTGTCTTTGTATTCAAACTGTAGTAAATATAGATCAAGGAAAAGGAAAATATGAAATTATATTTCCTAATTGACTTCCTTAATATGATCTTTAAAAATATGCATTTCCTTTTCAAATGTATTTTTTTCTGTGGTTTTGCTTTTCAGTCATCTGTACTCATTTGGAATGCCATTATTATCTTTCCCCTAAATGCATCAATTCTTCAATCGTCTCCCTCATATCACTAAAATTTTTCTAAAATATTGACATGATCATATCACACTCCACATATTTCCATAGCATGGGCTACAAAATCAGAAGTCAATGTCACCAAAATTGGTCAGGATTTGTTCTCTACACTTTTCTAGACTCATTAGCCATTGCTATCCAGTGAACATTGCTCTGCTGAAGTCCTACGAAGCTGCTTGCAATTAAACAAATATATCATTCTTATGCTCAACTCTCTTTTTATACAAATGATTTCTTTTTTCTGGAATGTTCTAATAGATTATTAGTTCTGTTTGTTACCTTACTAGCCTGGTCATGTTGCTTACACTCAGAAAGTTAGAATCTGAATCATGAAAACTAATGATTTTTTTATGATGTTTCTGCAAAACAAGGATTTTATTGAGAGTCATGTCATGTCCAGAGGGGGCAGAGTCTGTACTCAAGTAAAGGCCATCTGCCAGGATGGCGAGTGAAAGATGATTATACAGGAAAGAAAAGATGCAAGGACATACAGGTGTGGGGAGAGTTACTTCATTTTCAGGTGTGTAAGGTATACCAAGTAGTCTGGGGTTCATAAATCACAAGATTATTTATGCATTTTTGAAACAGAGTGCCAGGCAGTGTAAAAGTAGTTGATCACACAGCTATTAATGATATTGCTGGAGGCATTGCTCTCTGCTGCACTATCAGTTTAAAAGACCCATGGGTGTTTGTCAACCTCTGATGTCATAGCATCTGCAGAAAGAGCAGAAAATATTTTTTTAAGCCTTAGGTAACTTGTCATCATGGGCCTGAGCAATGTAGAACTGTGTCTTCTAAGGGGTTGTGTCATTCTTGGCTCAGGCCCAACTCATATTCAGATTTACATACCCTTGAAAACATAATTTATGTATTATATAATTTACTCTGTTGTTATTTCTGATCAAACTCTCCCTTTCCCTGTCAGCTACAACTTTGTATATCCTGTCACTGTTTCTGCTAGAGAATGGATTATATTCTGTTTATTGTGTGATTTTTTTTAAACTATGAGCTCTTTGCATAAATAGTCTTTTATCTCAATATCTCAAATATGTAGCTGAAAACTGTGACCAAAATATATGTTTAGACACTCAATGAAATGTATGTAAAATAAATTAATAAAAACATCCAAGAGAACATAAGCTTTGAAAGGACAAAAATGTGTCTCTAATTTACCCTTATTAGTAAAGGTTAAGCATTTAATAAGTATGTGAATGATTAACACTATAGGTGATAATGAGAAAACAAGTTTTCTATTATCCTTCCAGTTTTAAAATACAATGATTTTGGAGTATGATTATATGAGAACAAACAGTGAAAAACTAGAACACATTATAGTTTCTTTTCCACTGTCTAATTATTTGGAACCCTGGAGCTAATTCATAACAATTGTACCAATGCAGATGGAATACCAAATAGAGTAAGACATTATATTATCTTTCTTGATCTTCATTATTCTTGATTTTGTCATTATGGATCAGCACAGAGATTCTGGTCTTTTAGGTATCTTAGTAATAATCAGAGAGACAATGGTCAAACTATAATAGCATATTCTTTTTTCTAAAGGTTTAATCTAGAAATTGAAGCGTGGTAATTCTATTATTTTATTGAAAGTCTTTAGAATATAATAAAAGTTACTGTCACAGTTGATGATAATACAAATAATGATATAACAACACCCTGAATGTAGAAAATTTAGCGGGAGTCTAGACAATATATAAGTTAAAATTATGTAACTAATAAAATTTAATTTACTGATGACTAAGTGTAAAAGATATGAATAAAGTGTGAAAAAAAACTAAAAATTTAAGGAATGAAAGAACAAGGGTAGGTAAGAATCATTTTCTTAGAGTTGTCAAGCCTATATAATACAAACAGCAATCAGTAAGTGTTTTCAAATTTATTTTCTAAATTAATCATTACAACCATGAAGTCTTTAAATTCTCATTTTACAAATAAGATCTTTGAGACTCAGAGAAGCCTAGTGACTGAATTACAGACACATAGTAAGGAAAGAGGTCAAATTTACATTGAAATATGGTAAATATGGTCTTTCAGTGTCTAAAAGCCAGGGAAAAATCAAGATCTACTGAACACTCCATTTTATGTAAATTCCTTTTTACCATTACCTGAGCAAAGACAAACTTGAGTGTGTGGGCCCAGGACTTAAGGTCAGTCAAAAAAATTGAATGCTAAGAGGAGAGCTTAAAAAGAAAAGGACAGAAAACTTTTCAAAGACAACAGATAAAAGAAGCCTCCAGGGCCTTCCTGGTGGGAAAAGGGGTTAAACACCAAACTATGAAGCATTATCAGCCATTGCAGCATGCCTTTCATCCCAACCAGGGAGATAACCCACATCATCGTGAGGCTGACCTCTCCTGCCTCACCTAGTCCTCACTTCAGCAGTGTACTTCAGTTCATCTGCCTGTTCTGCTCTCCACTATGTCTCTGGTGAATCCTCTAACCCCCTGCACCTCTGGCCTGTACCACAGTTCTTGTATGCATAAATAAATAAATCTTTAAAAAAAAAAAAAGAAGCCTCCAGTTAGCTAGGAAATCTTGTGAAAACAATGAAAGAGGATTCTTTATGTCAAGAGTGTAAATCACAGCATTACAGCAAGAACAGGAGGACATGAATCAGAAAATAGTGTCCCCTCCCAAAAAAATGAAAGGGATTCCCTTTCCAGTGTTTGGACCTAATTTTAGAAGAAAAAAGAAAAAAGCAATTTTTTTTATCTATTCTAGGAAACATTCATGAATGAGTTATTTTTTTTTTATTGTACACAAATATCAAATAGGAAATAAAACATGGTCAAAGAGTGTAGCAGTTTTATGAGTGTTATCAACACTGTGTTAAACATGTCTTATTTGCATTTCTATGCCACCTGATTATTATAAAAGTACATTTTTAGTGTATTTGAGATATGCCACCTGTATTAGTTTGCCAAGGTTACTAGACAAGTGCCATGCCTCAGTGGCTTAAAGAATAGAAATTTATTTTCTCAGTTTGAGATCAAGGATATGGTGGGTTTAGATGTTATCGTATTCCCTCCTTGGTTTGTAGATTGTTGTCTTCTCTTTGTATCTTCACATAGACTTGTCTGTACATCTCTGTCCAATTTTTCTCTTCTTATAAGGACACTAATTCCATTGGATTGGGGCATATTCGTAATGACCTCTTTAAAGGTCCTGTCTCCAAATAAGCCACATTCTGAGGTACTAAGTGCATAAAAAATTGAGGGGAGACAATTTAGTATATAATACCACTTCTAACACAGAGAAGATAGAACCACTGAATTTTAGGCATATATTCACCAAGAGATTATTAATCAAACTAATCTTTGCGGTTGAAAGAGTTTCTATGAAAAGTCAAATTGTAACAGGGTCGTACCAGGAAAGTGGGAAGTTCCAGAATCCCAGTTCTGCCCTAAGTGGGTAGAGCTAAGAAAAAAAAAAAAAATATTCTGCAGAGAGAGAAGGAAAGAAGGAAGGAAGGAAGGAAGCAGGATGGAGAGCAGCAAGGAGACCTGGAGGAGGCACATGGAGCAGAGGAACATGTGAAGAAACTGTGCTTGCTTTTTGGTCTTAAAATGGTTGGAATAGATGTGGGTGAGAGACCCTTTGGGAGGTTCACAATGACAACTTTCATCTTAATTTTAATTTTACTCTTTTTCTCCCAGATTTGTCTGACTCTTTCTGACCCTTTTCTATGGGTCTCTACTGAAAGGTCCTTTAGATGTGTGGCAAACTTTTGGGCCTTGCTTTGGGCCAATCCTATTTAGCTAAACTTTTGCCCTCAGGGAAATAAATAACTTTAAATGCTTAACTTAATAACTATGTTCTTTATCCTTTCTATATTAAACCCTAATTGTATTAAAATTCCTTTCCATTAAAAAGCCTTATATATTTATCTTAATACAGCAAATAACAAAACCCACTCAAAAAGGGCAGGTTTGGGGGTTCTAAAGTGCTCCTCTCCTTATCCTATAACAAAATGAGTTGTCACATGAATCTATATATACACACACACAGACACACACACACACACACACATATATAAATCTCTTCAGTAGGGCCTCCCTGGTGGCCCAGCAGGTTGAAGCATGGCCACACTATGAAGCATCTACCACCCAGCAGAATAAGTTCGGTCCCCGGCCAAGGAGGGGACCCACATGGTGCAGCAGACCATTTCTGCCTCTCCTGCTGCTGCCTTCAGCAGTGTATTTCAGTCCATCTGCTTGTTCTGCTCCCCACTCTGTCTCTGGTGAATCCTCTCACCAACCATAACTCTGGCCTGTACCCCAGTTCTTATATGCATAAATAAATAAATCTTAAAAAAAAAGAATTGAATCTTCCTTTTAAAAAAAATAAAAATCTTCAGTAATATATTAAAGTGTTAAGCATGAGAAAGGGATGGCATCAATATAGAAAGGCTAAACCAGCCAAAAATGACAGGAAAATGAGTTATCCAAATAGGACAAAAAAATAAAAAATGAGAGTTCTACTTAGTCTCATTCACAGACATAATCACTGTTGATTAAAAAACTGGATATAATTGCTTAGTTTATGAATTATATATTGGAAAAAACTCTTGATGACATATCTTGACATAAACCAACAGGGAAAATATAGTACATTCTAGTATGTTTTTCTATTGACTTGACACCCCAACTCATCTCTGGGTGTTGATGACTCCCAAGGAAACCACAGGATGTTTGAATCCTTAAGGAATGCACTGATAATCTTTAAGAAAGAGAGCACTCAGCTCTTCAGTGGATGTTAATAGCTTTTCTGATATTTACAAAATACTGTTACTTTAACTGGCCCTATTTTTTTTCATTCCACATATGTTATATTTAAATGGGGAGAGAGGGTGAATATTTGCCCAAAGAGAGTTCAAAAATATTGGATATAAAATAACTGAAAACCTTTACTAGATATATTATATTAAAATATAGTCAAAATGGTAATTTTGCAATATTTGGTGTCACATTGACTTAAAAATATCTAATTCTTTTTCAAAAGATAATTAATGTCATTCTAAAAATATAAATGCATGGTCTTTTGCTTCTAAAAAAAGTAGCATGTTGAAAGATTTGAAAAATAGAGAACATTTCAGCTTCAAAAGAAAGACACCTAGCTATTAGTCATTCTAGTTTGCATCTACCAAGTATAAATTGCCTCCTCCCATCACTCTGTGTGCTTCAACTCCAGCAAAAAAAAAAAGTCTTCCATGTATAATTTCTCTTAATAACTTGTCATAATCATGAGACAGATTTTTGCTTGATTTCAGTGGACCAGGAAACTGTCATCTGTTCTTTCAGACTATTTTTTTAAAAATTTTGAATAACAAATGAACTAAAAATTATCATTTATGACTCTCCTTGAAGATTAATTGAAGAATTTAAATATATTTAATAGAATGTTGAATTTTTTATATTGATTTTCATATAAGTAAAATAGACTTTTTAGTGCAGGAATTGATCAATCATATTAATCTTTGAACACTGGCTTTGTGTTGTTAAAATAAAATCATAACAGATCATCCTGGCAGAATTAATCTCTGCAAATGTCATCTTTATTGTAGCTCTCCGTATTTGAGGATTTACATAAAATTGCTCGATGAGGTCCTGTCCTATGACTTTTCAAACCCCTGATAGATTCACGTACTTTGATGATCAAAATATGGAATTAAAGTGATTTTGCTTATATCAAGGTAAAGGAGTATATGGTATAGATTATTTCTCACAATAATTTTATGTGCTATGACTTGTAACAGGTTTAACTTTTGCTTATATTTTTCTGACAGATTTTTTAAAAACCCTGCATTTTTTAAAATTTATTTTTTATTAGTTATATTTGACATCATTTGTAGTTCCCGGGGAGTACCCACCACCATTTCACCCGTGCACCATCACCTCAGTCCCTTGTGCCCCCTCTGGCCTCTTCCCCGTCTTTGCCCTCCCCCCTTCCCCTCCCC
>JAGFMF010011862.1:10407266-10472462 GCA_019455555.1 Galemys pyrenaicus
TGCTCTCCGCTCTCTGTGGTGAATCCTCTCACCCCCCCACACCTCTGGCCTGTACCCCAGTGCTTGTATGCATAAATAAATAAATCTTTAAAAAAAATATATTCTGGTGTGATTCAACTCCTTTGTGTGCATTACGTTGCTCTTCTGTTATTCTCACCACTTCTGCCCTATATTCAAGCCCAAATATAATGAAATGAAATAGGAACAGAAATACTGACTGTCATTTCAGAGGCAGATACACCCTAAGTTGAACCTGAGGAATTATTCCCCACTCTCATAATCAGTCATACTCCTGTGTAATTCTCAAATCCTAGAACATAATCAGTGTTTGTGATGTGCTTCTAAAAAATAGAATACAAATATGGCAAAGGTCACTTTGTAACTTCCATAATTTTATTATAGTATATGACTACATAATCAATGAGGAATGAGTTCACAGAGTATATTGTTTTGTAATGAATTTTTATTGAGGTAACATTGGTTCACAACAAAGTATGTGACTTACAGTGTATATGACTTCAGATGCATATCATCACTCCACACCACCACGAAGACATCCATAGTCCTCCACTATAGACTATCTGGCTCCATTCCCCATTTGTTCCCAACTCTCACCTTCTCCCTCTAGTAGCCTCAATTTTTAAAAAAAATTGTCATCATTAGCAAGTCAGATGAACTAAGAGTGTGCTGAACCTGCAGTCCACTTCTTCAGACCACTCAGGGATCTCCAACCTCCTTCTAGCTGACCTCAATTCAATGGTTATATGGAATTAGTAGTCAGGTATCTAGAGCTGTAGAAGGAGGAAAGTTTGGATGGAAATAAACACTACCTGATAAGATTGTGAGAACTGAATAAAATAATGTATGAAAAGAAATTAGTACCATCTGTCATATAAAAATTTCTTAAGGACACACATCATTTTTATAATCATAGTGATTATTAGGCATCCATCCACCTTAATGCAATAAGTACATATCCAAAGGATATTCCCCTCACTCCTATAATTCATTCATCTGTTTATTTTGAGCACTTATCATGTGCATCACTTATGAATAAAACATACTTCCTACTCTCTATTAGTCTACCAGGGAGAAATATATGCAAACAAATAGCTACAATTTATTGTGATGGAACTAGAATAGAGCAAAATATAAAATGCAATGAAAACACAGACAAAAAAGCATGAGGTAAAACTTGGGGGATTTGACTCTCGGTCAACTTCTACTTTCATATTTGAGTTGCAAAATGTTTAGAACATAGGGAAGGAATATATGGTAGAGAAACACAATAAATCTTCCTCCCATTCCAAGTTTTTATTTTTCTTTTAATAATCCCATGTCTTTATTAGCAGCTGTCCAGGACAGAGAGAAAGGGAAAAGAGGTGTGAAAATTACCAGTTTTTCAGTCTCCTTAGTGCTCTAATTGTTTTCCTAATGTAATTTCATTTACCTAATCAGTTGAATAGAAGGATTTAACTTTTCAGAATAATATAAAATAAGACACTGTTAGCATTGATTTTAGTTGGCACAATCCTCACAATTTGGCTCTTTAATCTGTCCTGCTTCTCAGGTATGCATTTCTTCTAACTTTAATATGTGTCATGTAGTATGTTTACTCTTTGTCCGAATGTGCTTATGTAATTACTCCAATGGCTCTATGAGATAGGTAATATTTTCATCACTTAGAAAAAATAATTTATCCTAATATGAGGACTAAGGATTTTTTTAAATGATTTATTTATTTGTGTATTTAAGAACTGGGGTGTAAGCCAGAGGTATGTGTGTGTGTTGGGGGTGGTGGTGGGGGAAGTTGGTGAGTGGATTCACCAGAGGAACAGAACAGGCAGATCTACTGAAATAGATCATGAGGGGAGCAGCAGACAAGACAGGAGAGGTCTGCTGCAACATATGGGTCAGTTCCCTGACTGGGAATTTAATCCATGCTGCAGTGGCTTGTGATCACTTGATTTTAACCCTGTGTCTTTAACCCCTGTGCCACCAAGGAGGCCCCAAGGAGAACTAAGGATTTTTCCAGATTCAGTAGCTTGCCAAGAGTCACCTAACTGTGACTATTTGACTACAAAGCAAGACTGGAGGGAAATCTGTCATATGCCAAGTCAAGACTTTTGTTTATTTATTTATTTACTTTAAAGTATCTCTGCTCCACTTTCTTGAGCTATAATTGACATATAGCATTGTGTAAGTGAAAGGTTTGCAATTAATAATCTGATATATATCAAAATAGTTACCATAATAAAGTTAGCTAAAACCTCCATCACCTCACCTCAAAAATTACCTTTTTGTGAGTGTGAGAACATTTAAAATCTACTTTCTTTGCAACTTTCACATATAAAATACAGAATTGTTAAGTCACCATAATGCACATTAGCTCTCTAGAACTTCTTTTTCTTGTAACTGGAAGGTTGTACCCTTTGACCAGCAAAACCTCTTAAATACCAAACCACTCTGTTCACCTTTTCTAGACTTTGTATGTGAGAATGTGCAATATGTGTCTTTTCCTGTCTGATTTATTTCACATAGTGTAGTGCTTGAAAGATGCATTCCATATTGTCATAAATTATAGGATTTCTTCATTTTAGGGTTGAATAATGTTCCCTTTTATATGCTATGTATGCACATCAGATTTTCTTTATCCATTCATTTATCAATGAATATTGATGTTTCTTCTATGTCTTGACTACTGTGATTAATGCTGCAATAATCATGTGGAGGAGGATATGCTTCAGCATATTTGCTGAGAAGTAGGATTGCTGAATCTTACCTGGTACTTCTATTTTTTTCTTAAATATTTTTGAGGAGCCTCTATACTGACTTCCATACTTGCTTAACCAATTTCCCAAGCCATATCTTACCATCATACTCTATTGTCTACCCCAGGCTCCTGATGTCTCACTCTAAAATCAGGAATTTAGGTAAATGGTGTTATGACAGAATCTCATAGTTGGAAAACAGACTATACTCTTGGGATTCATCCAGAAACCAAACAGGAAGAAACCTGATGGCTTAAGCAGATATTAGTAACTCTATTTAACTAAATAAGAAAGCTATCAATACAGAAATGTGAATCTCTAGATTGAATATCCATATTAGCTCACTAAATTGAAAGAAAGACAATATAAGATCATAAAAATGATTTAATAATGAAGCATGAGTCAAAAATATGATTATTTTTAAATACAAATTTTACAAATGTCTTAGTGTCCTTGGACCTTTCAATAACATTAAAGAATATTCCAAAATATTAACGGAAAAGTTTAAGTAGCTCATAATTTCCTGAAAATCAGAACCTTTGTGAAGTGTGAGGTTGGGCAGTAGCATTCTTCTTGTGGCTCCATTTATTCCCTCTCATTAGTAAAAACATTGGATCGAAAGACCTCCTTTAATCTTTTTCTTATTCTCACTGGGGAATTATCATGAAGTGTGAATGCTCTTCTTTCCCAGCTCAAACCTCCCTCTGCAGCATTTAAGTGGAAATTTAAAAACCAAGCAGTAGAAATTTTTCCATTTAAAGATCCTATTGTTATAGCATCCTCCTATGATGATTACATGCAGATTTAAAATACTTCAAAATATTAAGAGTAGTTGCATATGAGTAAAATAAGGAATAATTTTATTTTCTTTATTGAATACTATTATGAATGTGCATTTCTTTTACCATGAGAAAAAACATAATATAATAGCTTAATAAAAGCTTCTGGCTATTAAAAGAGAATGATTATGTCAATGAAATCTTTATTTCATTAACTACCATAAAATTACATTTGTAATGTTTTAATAAAATGAATAATTACAAATGACATTTCATTTATTAAAATTAGATAAGTAAATGTAATAAAACTATAAAATGAACATCTATTAACAATATAGTAAAAATAATTGTGGTTACTGACAGAGAGAAAAAAATTTGTTATTGATAAATAAAAGTGCTTTTTTTTGGTAAGGTATTATAGACATTGTTCAGGCATATGTAAAAATATTCATAAGATTATAATTTACCATATTTTCTTATATTTGGGGGTTCCTTTATCAAAATTGATTCTTAAAAAGTATAAAATACATCAAAAATACATTTGTAGTATGATACAAAATGAGAAACATTATCAACTCTTTTTTTTTATTATCAACTCTTTTTTAAAAAAGAACAATATTAAGGTGACTGATGATCTCTCCTATTTAAACAGTGCTCTGCTGTCAATACAAATGCATTTTTACTATATCAATGTATAAGAATCTTCTTTTTAAAATTTTTATTGAGGTAACATTGGTTCAAAACACTGAATATGACTTAGGGAACTACATTTATAGTACCTCAGAAGTATATCACCAGACTACACCTATCCAAAGCACCCACAATCCTTTACCATAGATCACTGTTCCCCTCCACATTTTGTTCTCACCTCCACAATCCTTCCCCCTCCAATATCTTCAATTTTGTAGTCAGATTATTAGGGTTTGTTTTGGTTTAATTTTGTCAATGCCTTTGTTTTCTTTATCTACATATAACATATGAGCAAAAGCATCAGTATTGGTCTTTTGTCTTCTAACTTATTTCACTTAGCATGATCCTATCCAGTTCCTTACAAGTTTTTGGCAAGAGTTCACCTTTTAAATCCTGAGTAGTTTTCCATCATGCATATATACCACATCATTTTAATTCAAACACTCTGCCTTTGTGTACTTAGGTTGTTTCCATAACTTTGAATTTGTAAATAGCACTGCAATGAGCACAGGAGTACATATATTCCTTTGAATGACTGATTTTGTATTGCTCAGGTAGCTACCTAAGAGTGGAATTGATGGATTATATGGAAGATCTATTTTTAATATTTTGATAAACTTCTACATTGTTTCCCATAAGGGCAAGACCACTCTGCCTTCTCATCAATAGTGTATAATGGTTGTTTTTCTCCCAACCCTCACCAACATTTGTTATTCTTTATTTATTGTTTTTGATAAGGGTTGTTTTCATAGATGTGATGATATGAGGTGGTATCTCATCATGATTTTGACTTGCATTTTCCTCATGAGTGATGTTGAAGATTTATTTCTTCTGTGTTTGTTGACTATCTATCTGCATGTCTTCTTTGGAGGAGTGGTCTATTTAGCTCTTCTGCCCATTTTTTGATTGGATTATTTGTTTTCTTTTTGTTGGATTGTAAGAGTTCTTAGCAGACCTTAGGTATTAGCCTCTTGTCAAATTAGAACATATTTCTAGGCTTCACACCAAGTATCACCTTCACTGAAAATCATCAGATAAAGAGCACTTGCACAGTACTTTTAGATATAAAGGTTATAAAGGTGATATAGAATCATTTGAGACAGAAGATCTGACAACTGAAAGTTGACTTGAAAATCAATCACATACTCTATAGAAAGTTAACCTTTCAGAGGCTTGTGGAAAGTTTAAAAAACAAACTTTTTAGTTTTAATCTTTTAGCCACCTTGAGACTTGAACTACCTCTCAAATTTCAGATCTATGACAAAGCACTTCTACATTAAATGAAGTCAAGAAAGTATGACATCAAACCAGTGAGAAAAACAAAAGAGTGCTATTACTAATATTCATAATAAACACACGTAAGAAGACATGGTGAAGATGAAACACAGTGATTGAAAACATCTTAACTGAGTGGTGTTAATATTAGTTATCATTTCTTTGACTGTCATCTTTTTAATTGGCTTCCAAATTCACAATGCCAATCTGCATTAAGTCACAAAAGAGGAATGAACATGGAGATCACTACAAGATTCTTATAGGCCAGGTCTGGAACATGCTCACATAACTTCTTTAACATTACATAAGCTAAAATATCAGTCACAGAACACATCTTCCTGAAAGGAATACTGAGTCATATAATATAGCTGTGTGCAGAAATGAGTTTAGTTTTCAAAAAAAATATGACAAGTCCTTACATAAAATCATGGGATAATTTGAAATGCCTTAGTATGTTTCTAAGTACAATTGGAAACCTTCAGGAAAAATATTGATTGTGAAAGTCATGGCCACTCTATAAATCTACAGCATGTATGAACTATTTAGTTTATAATTCATAACAGATCATTTAGAATAAGTTCATGTTAACCAGTGGATTCAAAACAGAACCCAGTTTACTTCAGTGCTTCAATGTTGGGTCAAGATTATTCCAACAGTAATTTTCTGCTGTTCTTTTCTCAATTTTTTTTGAATTTTTAATCATTTACATAAACGTACAACTCTATGTGTAGCAATATATCAGTTATGGAGATATGCGTGACTTTAACTTGTGAAGAAACAGAAATCCACTACTGTCTCTTTGTTTCTTTGTGGTACGGCCCACCATGAATAAATACCAGATTTTCCTTATGACAATTGAGTCACAATTGACTGTTCCAGTGATTACACTAAGGTGAGTAAAATATGATTCCTGATCTATATTAAATGACTTGGCAGGTAAGTTGCATTTTATGATATATTAATAAGAGGATTTTACTACAGGTGTTAAATGGCACTGTGGTGGTTTTGTCAGATATAATCATTGTAGGAATGTGTAAAGGCTACTTATACTTAGTATTTCCATTTTAATTCTTATAGCTGCATGTGAATCTCCAAGTATAAAATAATATTTTAAAAAGGTTCACATAACAGAAAGACTGATTAGGCATGCACAGAGCCTCTGTATGATCTTACTGAGGTATGAAATTTCAAACTAAGCAAGATTGGCCTTTGTTCTTCATGTTTTTCAAGTTTTATAACTGTAGAATGGAAAGAAAAATAGTTGGAATTGAGATAGAGAGAGTCTACATACAAACACCACAAGGATAGTTAATGCAATGGAATAAAACCCTTTGGCTATGCATATTTTGACTAAGCAAGTTAGAGCACAGATGGCTGAAAGAGAAGTTCCTCTATTTACAGAAGGGCATCTATTACATTACACTTAACTAAGTGCATAGAGGCAAATGTTTCTCCTCTCATAACCTGTGCCAAGTTATTGCCAATGTTCTCCACTCCATTTAGCATCTGTATGTATTTGGCATGCTTCTGAGTTTTCATCATGAACAGCCTTAATTATGAAATATATAGAAGTGATTTTCACAGAAGCATTAAATTGAGGTCCATAAAGGATTGAGCCCAGGATGAGAGAGGCCATTGTCTCCAAGGTGCTGTATAATGCACAGTAATTCATGCAAGGAAAAAGCTGCAAGGATGCTTAGAGATATATATGTGCCCATGTGTGGTGAGCCCATATTTTATAGCCACTGAAAATGAAGTTTAGTGTTAGCAGGATTTGTATTGGACCAGATGCCCAAGGAGAGCTGTGTTTGTTAGATCTTGATTGAACCAAATTACCTGTATCTTTAAATACTCAAAGAATCATACTTAGTTCTGTTACCAAAAACATTCATTATTTCAGTGGCTTAGAAAGGCATTTATCATCATGCATTTGTACAGATTTGTGTCAGTCATCTCACTATTTTCCAAATAAAATAATATTATTATTATCATTTTACTCAAAATATGCAATGAGCTGGATATTCTGATTTATGATAACAGAGGATAAGAGTAATCATATATGGCAAACATATTATAAGTTATTGAAAAACTTGTAAAAAAATAACCTTTAAGGTTTAAAATAAGCATGAAATGGCTAAGGTTGAAACTCAACCAATCACTGTTGGATTTGCTTTTCATCCCATTTTCATATTGCACCAGTGGAAACTTGAGTTATCTTTAGCCTCACTTACACATGGACTTGAGTGTGAACTCAAGAACGTCAAAATAATATTGAACTATCATTTAATTTTCATCTTTGGAAGCTTACAAACATAAATGAAGATAAAACCATTTTAAGAAAATACTTAGTCTGTGGGGTAGGCAGAATTCTTAGATGAACCCCAATGAATTGTATCTTTCTATAATTCTTTGCCCTTGAATATGGGTAGAAGCTGTGGCTTCCTTCTAACCAGTTGAATATGGCAAAGGCTATGATTATGAGTATGATATGGCAATATTCTTAGCTGACTGGAAGGAGAGACTCTTCTACTGACTTTGAAGAAGTAATAGGTTATGAGTTCCCAAATTTGTGTCAAACATTTAGCAAGCACTGTATGTATTTGTGAAGTAAAGATAAACTAGACAACTCGAAATATGTTTCAAAAGCTTTTGGCTTCTTTCCTTCTTCAATTTTGCTATTCCTCATTTCTTCAAAGTACAAATTAGGTTGAAAGTATCTGGGTATTTCTCTTTTCATATTTTCTTGTTTTGCATTGTGTTCACAGCTACTTTTATTCAGATTATTATGGAGTAACATATGGAAGTGAGTAATGTACTGTGTTTTAATTTTAGTAGAATTTTAAGCTCTGGATTATTCATAATTATTAGTTGCACTACAAAAATTTATTAGATAATTGGTAGCAGCAATTTTGTATAGATGGCATTTTAAAAATTAGAAAATGATGACTTTCTGAAATCCATTATACATTGATATTTATTAAAGAGTGTATCTGAAATTATTTAATCATCACATTTTCTGAAAAAAAAATCACTACAGGAATTTAGCTTTGAGAATATTAAGAATCTGATTCCACAACTCCTTTGTCATAACATTTCAAAGACATGAAGAAGTATTTTCTGGAAGACATCCACATGGACCAGTAGTTGGACTATCAAAAAATCAGTCAAGACATTTCCATTCTGACCTCTATTATTTGTGCTATCTCTTCTACATTTTAGAAAAGTTAGCTAAGGGCTAGCTCTGAGCAAAATGTGAAGTTCAAAATCCTTAGCCTGCCATTCAAAGCCCTTCACATTTTGTCCCTTCTTTTCCTTAGCAATTTCAACTCTGATTATGCTCTCATGCCACAGGTTTTCTTACTCTTATTGCCTTTCAGATTGTCCTCCCAAACTTCATTCTCCTTTCTTGCCTCTGGCTCTTTGCTCAAGTTTTTAGTTCTGTATAGATTATTTCTTTGCTTTCATATACACGAATGCATATTTTACCCATGCCCATTCATATTTATACTTTATAAAATGCCTTCCCAGATACACATGGAATTTTTACATACCTCTCTTATTTCCATTTTCCTTCTCTATTTTAGAGAGACCTATTCTGATCTTTGAATCAAAATAATTCACATGTAATTATTTACTTGGTTATATCCTTCTGAGGTGCTATATTATTATTAATATTTCTATAATTCCATGTCAATAGTTTGGAAAGGATATGTATTAACTTGGTTGAACTGAGGCATATTAAAACTACCAAGGCAACTGGTAATCATATATTGATTTCATCTTGTATGAAAGCCTAAAATTTTATATTGCCTTCATCTTAATTATGGATTACCAAAATCCTGATAGAATTCACTTCACCTGTAAAATGCAGATAACTGACTACATTATAGAACATAAAGTGAAATTTATAAATAAGCTATAAAAAAACAAGGAAATGTTTTTCTGAATTTTTAATTAATTTCTCCCTTTTCTTCCACTCCTGACAGAATTCTACATCTCATTTTCGCCTTACTTTTATTTACCCTACTGATAACATTTGCCTTAGCTATTTCTTAATATGGTAATGTAACCTTTACTTGGGAATCTATGTCTATATTTCTAACTTAAATACCTTATTTAGCATTTAGGAGTCCACTGGCAATCTTACATATACTTGCTTCTGTTAAACAAAAGGGTAACAGCATTGTAATAATCAAAATAAAAGAGTTATATATTATTGCAGCAATGGAAAAGACTAAGAGAAAGTCCTATTTATGTATATGTGCATGTTTGAGGTTTAGGGAAGATTTAGAGAGGAGAAGTGAGAGTCAGAGAGATGCATTTATTCCAGCTATTGGGGACAGCATGTATTAACAAGGTCCTGTGGGAAAGGAAGATGGTAAAGTTCAAGGAAATGAAAGGATTCTGTTTGGAGTACAAGCAGTCAAATAATAGGTGGTAGTCAATATATAAGGATAAGAGGAAACAGGGATTTGTGGTCATTAAAGAATTCTGTGAGTTGTAGGTGGGTCATGGATAGACATGTGAGTTTCACCTTCTGAAATGTCACTATGAGGGAAAACATTAAAGCAAAGTGAATATCTCTCTATAGTAGAGTAACAGGAACAATTTGGAACATCCTGATCATAAAATATACCATAACTTTTAAAAATATATAATAGTGATAGACCATTGACTTAGAGGACTATTTCACAAGTTGTTATATATATTGAGAATCTAAAATGTAGAAAATTATTTATGATATAATCACACTTGCATAAAGCTATGTCAAAATAGGTATGTGTCCCTATGTGTGAACATGTATATGTACATGTTTATAAATAATCATACCAGTTTGAAAAACAAGACAAATTGATAAGTACTGGTTAGTCTACATACATGACCTGAGGGCACACAGTTTTGCTATGTGTAGAGAGGAATAAGACTATGAGGGGAAAAGATGAGCAAGAAATATAAAGAAAAACTGGTGCAAAACACTGTATATTTTAGGTTCTTTATACTTTAACACACATTTATCCATATGTGTGCACATATAAAGAAATGTAGCATATTAAAGAAAGAAAAAAATAGTCTGGTAAAGTGGCAAACTCACATTTGGAAGGTCAAAGTGTTGAAGAAAGAGTCACTTAAGAGATGATAACAATGGTGCAAGCTGGAGGTGGTGTTGCTTTAATTGGGAGCTGGTGGTATAATCAGAAGTGGATAAATGTGTTGAACGTTTAAGAGGTAAAATCAATGAATCAGAACTGGCTTATGTAAGAGAGGTGCCAGAGATAGATCAGATATCTGGCTTGTGTATTGTGATTAAGAAGAGAGAAAATGATAAAGAAACAAACATAAAAAGTGGGAGTTTAAACTGTGTTCTTTTACAGTGGTGAAACACTCAGGTAGAGATATCCAGTAGACAGTTCAATGAATGTATTTAGAGGTCAACGGTTAGCTCAGGGGTGAAAATTTACAATCATGAATGATCAGTGTATAGGTGAAACTTAATCCATGGGATAAAGATAAATTGCCTAGGGAGAGAGTGTATATAGTGAGAAGAATGTTATCAAGTGAGCTTGAGGTTGAGCAAACAGCTGGTACAAATGATAAATGTGTAAAGGAGATAAGAAGGAACAGGCTAGAGAATTTAGAAAAATAAATAAAAAGAGTTATGACAAGGGTACTAAGTAAGAAAGTATTTCAAGCAGAAGAGATTGTCTATAATACCAAATACTCCCAGTAATGGATGATGACTGGGCATATCATTGCATTTATCAGCATGTATAATATTGATAATCTTGGAAGAATTGATTTAATGCAGTTGTAAGTATAGAAACTGGCTCATTATTGGTTCTATATTATCTTAAGGAGTAAAGAACTGAGAGTTTAATTGTACATAATTTATTCCAATTGTGTAATGGAAGAAAGAGAGAAAACAGCAACTGGGCGGTTAGGAAAGTTACTGGGTTTCTTCTCTCCTAGGAAGGATTTGCCACTTTTAGGAATTTTGTTCATTTAAATGTTTGGTGTGCTCAACTCCTTTATGATTTAAGTAGGATTTTACAGCTTTTGTTGCAGAGTAAATGCTAGACAGAGCACAAGGGCTCTGAAAAAATTGTCCCCTGAGAAAATAATAGACTTCACTGAACTGCAATGGGCCTTTCAGTCTTGACAAGAGCTGTAGAGTGGAGAAAAATCTCTTTAGATAAAGAAAGCTGGTGATAGATTAAAGAGTAATTAAAACTCTGCAGTTGCCTACTAAGACACTGGAACAAAACTTATAAAGGCAGAAAGAGATCTCACAGTTTGGAAAGCTGGTGACTCAGGTATAAAATGTAAACAAATGGGAGATTCATGAAAGCTTCTCAGTGCTAAGAATCCAGCAAGGGAGATGAATTCTGGGAAAAAATGGACATGCCTAGTATACAATAAGATGTTATGAGCATTTAAAGACATAAGAAATATGACATGATCAAGAGGAATAAAAAAAATCTGTATAATTGTTTATACAGGGGGTTGTCGATGTTAGAATTACCAGGAAAGTATTTTGACATAATTATGATGGGAGTTCTATTTATGATTAAGCTATAGAAAGTCACACATGAGCATTACTTGCTCCAAAATACCAGAAAAAGCTGAATGTTCTATCAAGACAGTTTTTGAAAATTTACCAGAGAATACCAGAAACAATGAAATTTAGTTAAAACTTTTTAAATTGACAAGTCATACATAGGAGAAAAGAGGTAAAAATTCTGGTGTTGTGGCATTACCAAGTGGTTTAGACTTAAGGGTCCAGGAACTTTGAAACTGACCAAATTCAAGAGGGTAATTGAGAAAAGCAAAATTGTACTAATCTATACCATAAGGTAGACAAAAGAGACCAAAAGATACTTTCTAGCAACATGTTTGTTACGGAAGTCTTACAGAAAGCAAAGAGAAACAAAAGAATGACTGTAGAATAAATATGTTCTACTAAGCAACTACCAAAACATGTGTAGTATCCTATTATCTCTGTAACTATATTAATTACTTAGTTTTTTCCTATTATCTCTGTAACTATATTTAGGTTTTTTGTTTTTGTTTTTAATAACAATAGATAAAATACCAGTCATGGCTATGGACTGTTGCCAGTGGGCACTCTTATTTTGAAAAATCTTTTCGTGTTTGTTGATACCAGAAAAAATTTTATTTCCACATTTTCCAACTTACAGCTCTTTGCAAGGAGAGTATTCAGTGATCATATATGATTTATTTGGAGACAAGAATTGAGGTAAAACAGGAACTCAGCACGGGGACTACAGCTTCTACTCCCTAGCTATTTCTGAAAAACAGCTGTTCACATTTTAGAACAAAGTAACTCAAACCCTATTAATCTCACACCAGATACCACTATTTATAAAACTTCTATCTATTGAAACTAACAGGAGGTGAGGGGTCAGGTACTTTTGATAAACAAAACTGGCCAAATCTCCTTTTCCCAATCTGTAAATTCCTGCCTCTTTTGCTAAACAAAAGTTGTCAAAACCTATTCAGGATCTCTTCTATGATATTCTGCCCCTTCAAACTAAGCAAGTGTTTATGGTAAGAGCCTAAAGACCCTACGCTGGATTGTCCTCTGAATCTGCCCACACTCACTCTCTAGTGTGTACTATCACCTATAATAAAGCTCCATTTCTAACTCACTGTAGGGGGCAGGAGCTCATGGGGCAGGTTCTGTATGATCCAGGCAGACAGGTTAAGGAGGCATCCTGGAACCCTCGATTGCTTTTTCAGGGTTTTATTGACCTTTCTGCATCATGTGTAGTGAGGTGACCAGTTATATGGCAGGCAGGGGTGGGTGAGGGGTTAGGAAGCTGGCAGGCCTCCTAGTCCCCAGCAAATTTGCACTCTCTCTCTGCTATCACTCCTGCTGCTGCAGCAGCTTCTACTGCTACCATTTGCTCCCGCCACTGCTGGCATCCCTGTGACACCACCCTTGTATGGCCATTTTCTTGGCACAGGTGCATCCACACCCCACTACAGGTGCCCACCATCAGTCATGTGTGTAGGACTATAGGAGTCTACCATTGATGCTAATGGTGGAAGGGCAGAAAAACCTGATAACTTCCACTTACCCTACACTCACCTATACTGATTCTTGCATGAATTATTTTCTACATAAAAGTCAAGAACCTTGTAGTACTCTAGCACCCTATACCCTGAATAATTGATAAGCCAAATAAATTGTTTCCAGAAATAAAAAGTAATTAAATTTTATCTTGTATAAATGAGTTGAGGAGTCTTTCTCAAGGCTCTTGAAATAATTTTTAAGAATGCATTGAAATATATTCTTTTTACCATCTCAGTTGTTGCTAAAATGCTTTATAAGGAGAACAGTGATTGTTGTTAAGCAGCACAAGACTACCTACTAGCTGGGTATATCAGTGATGTTCTCTCTTAATGTCTTTGTGTAAATGGAAGTCTGCAGGGATAATAGTAACTGATGTAAATAACAATAATGATGGCGATGATTGATTTTGTAGTAAATTTGATTTTTTTAAAAAAAATATTTATTTACGCATACAAGACCTGGGGTACACGACAGAGGCACAGGAAGTGAGAGGAGTCGCCAGAGACAGAGTTGGGAGCAGAACAGGCAGACGGACTGAAATACACTCCTGACGGGATCAGTGGGCGAGGCAGGAGAGGTCTGCTGTGCCATGTGGGGTCCCCTCTCTGGCTGGGCATCGAACTCACACTGCTTCTCAGTATGGTGCTCAATGTGCTGCGCCAGCAGGGAGGCCCCAGTATATTTGATTTTTAATGCCTGGATAACCATTCTGTCCATGGGAGCTCCACTAACATTTTGTCTTTTTGTCCTCATTGTCTTCTTAATAATTGATCTACTGGATAACTGATGCCTTGAGGCAGCCTCAGCTTGGTGAATGGTGTTGATTACTAGGCAACATTATCCATGATTGATAAATTTTTGCCTTTTTTCATCTTGAAATTTTACTTGATGATGATAAAGGAAAACCTACTTAAAATTTGTATTGCTTTAGGGCTCAGAAGAAACAGCTATTGTACATGTAATGGAAGGTATTAAAAGGCCTATCAGAGAGAAACTTGGTTAAATGAAATATTTATGTTTTATTCTTAGTTGTAGGTAATTTCCTAAAACAGCAACAACAAAAGAAAACCCGGACAAAGAATACCTATGCAATCCATTTTTATATTTTCAATTAGATTTAATTAACATCTTAATATATAAGCCAAGATAATAGCATTTAATTCTCTGACTTCCATGTTATTCTGACTGAATAACTGTGTATAGTCACAGCATAATATTTACAGTAGTACATTTCCTAAATAATATAATTATAAGTGTTTTTATTGTAGCAAGATAGCATTTAACTTTAAGATCCCATTTTCTGAAAAAGAAATGATTATAAATTGAAGTTTGAGAAATATTACTGGCTGGATAAGTTTTGGATGAGCCAGTATAATGGCTATGTTTACAGGAACTATACTGACCATGATTCCATGACACTGGAAGACATGGAGTCAGCAACATTGTGTTATGGAGTAGTAACTGTTGGTTACTGATAGCCAAATCTCTGACTCTTGCTCTGTAAATAAATTGAGATTGGTTAGATGATGGTACTCTCCTTTGCCACCAAAAATTCCATATCTATATAATATGATACCAAAGCATGAGGCTCAGAAATATGAATCGATTTCTTAAATGTAATTTGCACTCAAGAGCACTGAAGGTGCTGTCAGAGCAGTTCTGTTCATTAGCCTGTGTTTTCCTGGAGTAGAAATGCTGATGAATAAGCAGACATAGCATGACAAGTAGCAACAAAACAGCCAGAAACAGTTGCTGAACATTATGCTTCAAGAGTTCTCACCAGAGTATTTGTAAGAAACACATGCAAATATTAGGGCTCATATTTTGTTTGACTATTATTTATTTTTATCTTCACATAAACTTCTGTATTAACTTTCTTCTAAGGTATTTAATGCATTACAAGAGTCTTTGCCTATAATGGAGTAGTTTTCTGTTGATATTGGAAGGGAAAATTGCCAGAAGGAATTAGAACATTAGTTAGGGTGAGGAAAAACTACACTGCCATAAAATCTTCCTGAATATGTAGTTTCCACTTAGACGAAGAGACCTAATTTGTCTATGCAAATGGGTAGTTTTAAAAGGTATTATGTTGGTTACCTAGGTAGCATCAACCTTTATTTCCAACCTTCAATAAAAGGTCAATGTAACTATGAGTAGCATAATTTTATTTTGGCATGCTGTATGGCTACCTATGCTAACAAAATTCTCTAATAATAAGAATTTCAAATGCAACTGGATCCCTTTTTAAATGTAACACATTATATTGTACTCAAAATTGCTATGGATAAAGTTCAGCCTCCAAGGAAGTAGTTTAGACTTGTAATGATGAAAGTAAATTACTTTTATTTCTAGAGGGAAAAGTAATTCTATGTAGCTAGTAAGCAGGCAGCTCTCTAGGCTCAATAATAATCAAAAAACACGGAAAAAGAGAGAGGGAAAACTAGTTTGGATACGACATTGTCATGAATTATACCTATAATTAGGAAGTCAGGATCCTTTATGAAATATTGTGAATATACAAATATGCACACTGGTGTGTCTTAATACTCTTGTGTGACTAATCAAGGGCTAAAAGATATAATGACCCATTTAAAAATTTTCACATGATCTCATAATGTTTAAGTAGAAATGTTAGGGGGAAAAGATATTTTGAATAAACTGTATGAATAGGTTTATGGACTCTAATCCCCACTTCAGATTAACAATATCTAAGAACTACAAGTTTTATAAGGTTATTATTAAAGAGTGGATCACTGGGACCTGAGGGTGAAGTTAAGCAGCCAGGCTTGATATAAAAACAGACATTTGGGCCTTGGGGGCTCTGTTGGTATAAAGTCAGTTTTTAGCATGCTGTTGGGTTTTAGCTCGGAGGAACTGGTAGGATACATTTACAGATTTGTCTTCTTCTCTTTTCTCTGTGCTATATATTTTTTTTCATTTTCCTTTCTTTTGTAAATAAAATTTTTATTAACCTTTGTTGTGTGTGCCTGTAGTTGGGGCTTTTTCTAAGTGCCTTTCAAATGTGCAGGTAAGGACCCAGTCAGGCAAACCCACTTTGTATCAGGGTTGCCCTGTGACAGAAACACTAATTTTATATTTTTGAATATACAGAGAAAATTTAATTATATTTGTCTACATTTTTATATTTGTCATTTGTCTATCTACTTTCTAAATTTTTAACATTCTTTAGCTGAAAAAAGAAATTATTAGATAGATGGATAGTTTTAGTTTTTACAATAGTTTGTAACCTTAACACTTTTTCTTAAGACTGATGCATTTTATCAACTTTTTTCGTTTTTATTGAGGCAACTTTGGTTTACAACACTGTATGTAGTTCAGAAGTCAACGATTCTAACATCTGCCATGTTAACGTCCATTTTGCATTACTCATCGACTATAGAGAAAGAAGTCATAATCAATATTTAAAATTTAATACAGTACTTGACTTTCTTATCAACTTGTTACTTTCTGTCCTTGGGTGATTTGCATATTTAAGTTTCAGCTTAACTATAGGCTTATAAATATGTCAACATTTGTTTTAAAAATCTCAAGCCCCAGATAGCTAAATACACAAATGCTTCATATTTGATATAATTTGAAAATTGTAGTTGATTTAATTCTCACTTAAAGGGAAAATTTTGAATCATACTTAAATCAAATCATTGTCAAGTAAGTGATTGTTTCAAGGGAAGTTAAATTTTGAATCTAAATGAATGGGAACATGAAGCTTGAATATAAGCATATGAATGAAATTCTAAAAATGTGATTTGTTTTGAAATTCAAAATAAAAGTGACAGTAGTGAAACTGATTTACATAGCCCCTTCAAACTATTCATTAACTTTTCCAAATCACTTTTGTGTATTGGTATGCATTTTTTTAAAAAAATATTTATGCATACAAGAACTGAGGTACAGGCAAGAGGTGTGGGGGGTGAGAGGAACCACCAGAGACATAGTGGGGAACAGAACAGGCAGATTGACCAACATACACTACTGACGGGAGCAGTGGGCAAGGCAAGAGAGGTCTGCCACGCCATGTGGGTCACCTCCCTGGCTGGGGATCAAACTTGTACTGCAGTGACTACAGATGCTTCATAGTGGAGACCCCTGTATGTATATTTTTTACTTATATAGTGAAATTGTTTGAATGAAATACATTCTTAGGAAACAATTTGCATTTCTTATATTATAACCTTCAAAATATTATAGTTGGTGCTGAGGAAGATGTTGCCTCTCCTGGCATTGGGAGCAGTGTGGGATAAGAGAGATTATTCAAAGTCCATATGGAACAATGAGACAAGCCTAGAGGGCCTAAATAATGATGTAATGTGCAACCCCTAACCAAAGTAGTATTTAATAACATCAAGTACAAAGGTGGGGCAAGTAGTAAGAAGCATACTATTATTGGGATGTAGGGTAGGGTGGAGTTACCAGTAGCTATTGCCTGGGGGGGTAGGTATGGTGTGGTGGGGGACTCTATTGTTCTTGCTAGTTAAAGCATATTAACTAGTCTAATATCTGCCTGCTGTTTTCAGCAGATACTGGTTTTCCGGTATGTTTCTTATACCAGAATTTTTGCCCTTGGTGAGAGGCCCTCTGTAGGTGACATAGCTGATAAGCAGGGAATCTGGACAACAAGACACTATCCTGGAGAATAAAGAGGGCCAAGAATCCCATAGGAAGACATACTAGAGAGCAAGTGTTAATAGGGAATGCCATAGTTTAATGGTTGAAAGCATGGGATACTGTGATAAGTTTCTTGTGTTCAATTTAGTTCTATCTCTTACTAGCTGTGAAATAATGTATAGGTTTATTGAAGCTCTTTAACTCTTCTTTGCCTGTTGAAAACGTATAATAATTGCTTTAGCCTTAGAGTTGTTATAAAGAACAGATAATTTAAAATATATCAAGACTTTTAAGTGTGCTTGGATAGACAACACTCACATTGAGTATGATATGATTAGTGACATCTGAAATACAGAGTAACTTTAATATGATATTTTGTCTTTTGCTGTCTTGGTAAATAAGAGATATAATTTTTACAACTATTGGGATTAAATTCAGGGGAAAAAAATGTCCTATTTTGCTTGGAACTGGGATAGTTTGTGCCCATCATCATAGCGTCATGTACAGGGTCTCTTTCACTCTAAAAATTATGCCAACTTGGACATTAGATTATTGTCATTTTATTCAAGGGTGGACATTTAGGATAAACCTTTCATTTGATTGTAAACTGCTAGTCCTTGTTTTTCAAACTTTAATAAGGAGGATTTTATTTTTATCCAAGTCATAATATCTATGTCATCATGTTAAATCTTCTTGGCCCATTCAACACTGCTTGTTTCTTCAGTGAAATTAATCAGCCTTATTTGGTTCTTATTTTTTTATTTGCTTTATTTTCTCAATTGATTTATATCCTCAGTTCATGCTAAGAGCTCTAGAGGTAATGTTTTGGCATGATATCTTAACACTTATTGTCTGAAGTTATTCATGTGAATTTTTAACTTCAGAACTTTGTCAACTATGAAATTCTCAGATCTGTTTCCATTTTCTATGAAATCTAGAAATATATAATATTTTAGATCTTCTCAGTAATTTATCCATCATTCTCCAAATAAAAAATATATATTCAATTGGATATTTGAGTTATACATTCTTGGGTTTTGGGGATATCTATATAAATCTTCATGAAATAGATTATCAGGCTATATTATATGAGTAAAAGAAATAAAATACTTTATTTTTTTTAGAAACTTGTATTTGTGAACAGTTATGAATTTGTATTTGTGAACATATATTTCATAGCTAATTTTATCCTTTTTTGGTTAGATACCATTTCTAACCTAGGTATTTGAACATATTGTATTCATTTTTGATAGTTACCATGAACATTAAATTTTGCACAAATAAGAAGTAATAATCAATAGAAACAGGTTTACAACTTTTTATTTTTCATTGTCAGAGACATTTTTCCAGAGTAATGATGAAATTTTTCCTTAAGTACATGCAGATATCATAATTTGTAAATTAATCTATATCATTTTTCTAGAGTTTGATTTTTTTTCCAGTCCTTATACTTTGTCAGTAACATTTTCATAATACTTAGAATTTCTCAGTAATTTTATTTAGGTGTTCTACAATGAAACTTTGGAAAATTATCTATTTAAAGCTACTGACTACCTGTTAAAATTTTGCAAAATAGAAATATTACAGAATGTTTCTTTAATTTCAGTATCTTATACATTTTTTGACAGAATTTTTCCATTGTACAACCAGTACAACTTTGCATGACTTAATAATGTATTTATAAGTCTTTTTTTTATGCAAGTTGAAAACATGCAAAACTATAGCACCTTTAATTTTACCAGAGTGACCATTTTTAGCAGCACAAAATTGGTAATACCTACATAGTAATTCTTCTTCTACGTGAAGAAATCTAAGTACTATTTGAATCTTATGGTTTTCAGAACAAACTATAACAGCATGACAAGCTCCCTGTTGGATTTTAGTGGTTTGAAAGAAAATCCTATCTGAATTGCATTTGTTTTATAATGTATTTGGTGTTGATGGAATCTGTAAATACGTTCGTTAATATTTTCCTTCTATCATTGTCGTCAGTCTTCAAGTGTTACATTTACCTCATCATCTCTCTTCTCCTAGATCTCTAAATATGTTTATATTAGACTAGCTAATTTTTAGCAAACATCTTATATGTGCCATTTTATTTTACATAATTCTTTATCATCCTCATCATCATCATTATTATCATTATCATCCTAGACACCATCACCATTATCTCAGAATAGTTTCTATCAAGCTTTCTTCAGTTTCACTCACTGATACTTCCCTTTGCAGCATCTGTAAAAATTATGAATTCTTCAAATTGTGATAATAATATTTCTAAAACTTTAATTTATTTTAGTTTCACCACATCTCTACTGAAAATACCCATCTTTCATGTATGTTAACCCTTCTTCACTTAGATACTTTAGAAGTATTATTATAGCTATTTTAATGATTAATTATATCTAAATCTGGGGTTTATCTATTTCTTTCTCAGGACTACTTGTTGATTCATCATCAGATTTTCTTACTTTTGTTCATGTTTGTCATTTTTGTGGAGTTTTCACTATGTCTATTAGGCCTCTGCCATGTGTCACCATATAGTATTTACAGATGCTATTTCTCTGCTGTCTTTGGTTCCCAGGCATGAATATCCCACAGGGTATGAAAAAGAAACTAAGTTCCCTTTTATCTCCCTGCTGAAGATCTTTTTATGTTTCATGCAGACAGGTGGGAGAGAAAATAAAAACATGCAAAAACTGTTGCTTCAAAGGCTTCAGATATTATCCCTGAGGTCGAGCTGAAAACTATATTGAATGTAGGTCTTTTGCTCTCCACATGCAACTTCTCTTTCAGATTAATCTCTGATAAAATAATCATCTCATCTATAACCAAATACTCTTTAAAAGTTGGTTTACTCTGATATCATATGAACCTATTTCAAACACACTTTTTATAAGTAACTAACTATATTCAGCTCAACTATCATGCCTTCAAAGAGCTTACAGTGGGATGGAGTGGAAAGACAGAATTAAGGTAATATTTCTATAAATAGATGTACCGTTACACATGATATCACTGTAGGAGCAAAAAGATTGATGATGTAATAAAGCATGTTTGGCAAAATGCACCTCCTTTTCACTGAGGATGCATTTATAGCAAGGCAGGCTTGACTCTTAATATAATAAAAGCTGAGCTTCCTTGAGAAGAAGTATATAAATGGTTGAATCATAGGCTTGGAAGGTGAAGAAATAGTATTTCACATAAAGGAGTCAGGAGACCTTGTGCATAAAAGATAAAGTACAATATACAAATAAGGTAAAAGAACCTGGGAGAGGGCTAAGAATGGTTTCATAAGAGAGAAAAAGTGCAACACCCAATATTTAAAAACATGTTAACTATATTAACAATAAATGTGCTGTAGCTAAAAATACTACACTAAGTTCCAGTAAACTTAAAGGCACTAGATTATGCCACCTCCTATGTTAATGATGGTTCTAATCCCTGTCTATATCACAGCAATGCTCTATAGCTCAAATCAGATAATTTCTGTAACAATTTTTTATACATCCTTAAATACATTTCTGTGATATAAGATCAATACATTTATAGTGCTTTTGAAGACAAAAATTAAAAGTTAAGGAGTTGAATTCAATTACATCAAAATTAATCTTTAATTACAGAAATGTATGTGTAAGTGTAATTCATTCTTATAGTTAGAAAGGTTTGGATAATTATACCTCCCCCAATTTAACAGGGCAAGTTCTAATTTCCAACTAGATTTTAAAATAATACAGGTTTTGGATTCAGACAGATCTGTGTGTAAAGTTCAAATCCATTGTTCACTCTTAATGCATATGATTTCAGGTTATTTTTGAACTCAACTAAACTTGTTTCTTTGTCAGAATATGAGAACAATAAAAGATTTTTAGAGGATTTCTAAGTAAAAAATATTGTATATTAAAATTACTTAAAACAGTATCTGACCGACAAGATGTACTCAGAAATTTTAGTTATGAAATTTTGCATGTCGTTTTTGTACTCTATATTTGTGCTTAAACAATCCCATCTCTGTGGTAGTTCTATAGGGATTTGGAATAAGAAACATTGAATCCAGTTGATTGTTTAAGCCCTAGAAATTAAATATTTTGGAGACATATTATTTTGTTAATAGGAAATACCCATACTTAATCATACTAAAGAGTCCAAAAATAATTTCAGTGTTTCCAAGTCTTCTACTCAGATGCCATTATCTTCCCATTCAGAGAGTTACTGAATACAAAAAGACTAATAAGCACATGAAGGAATTTCCATAGTAGAATCAGTGTTAACTCTAGTACATAAGCATGGAGAACTTTATGCTGCATATTAAAATGAAATGCAAATGATTTATCCCTTTGTGTATGATTTCTGTACATACTAATTAGATTATTTTCTTCATATGGAAAGCACTGGAGCTTTATACTACCAGATGACAGACCACATAAAATTCTGAATGAATTGGTATTTTATTCTAGCGCACATTGTTAGTCATGTGATACAGTGTCATCTAGAATGTTAGAGGGGAAAGGAGTTTGGTATTATTTGTCTTGCTGTTTTCTTAGAGAGAATAGTCAATAATAGTAAGGGTGAGAATAGTCAATAAACAGAATTGTCAAACAACATTTAAATTCATTGTGCTGTTTTATTCCTTAAATTTCTTTCTAACTTATTACAAAAGTCAAAATACTTTTAACTCAGACTTTCAAAGTCATTTGTCATTTATCTTTGAGATGTATTTTCTTCACATAATACTAAATTTATGAATGAATAAAATATGTATATCATACATACTTCCATAGCCTCAATTTTAAGGAAATTAATATTCATTACAGAAAAATCCAGCATTTTGCATTATGTATTATTCAAACCTTAGTGATGTTTTGTTCCATGCCCATTTCAATAAGTTTATGAGTTAACTATAATTTTGTATAAATTTCCAGGAATTGGCTTAAAATCACATGTTATACATGTAAGAGCTATTCAGATATTTCTAGTTAAAGTGTAGTCAATGCTGAATAGAAAACTTTAAAACTTTAACTAAGTTATTATTTTAGTTATGCAAATTGTTTTAGAACATCCTTATAAGGGCTGTAATTATTTCTAGTTCAAAGAAATGAGAAAATTGATTTTTTAAGGAGGTAGAATTAGTGCTGAACTTTCCTCTTTGATACTGGCTATTACAATGTGCCTGCAGATAGGAATTTTTAATGAAAATTATCAATATAAACACGTGTACAATATTATATTATTTCATTTACTCTTTGGAGCTTTTCTAATATGAAATTGCAGCAGGCTCTGTGGAGATAGAGATGGTAAGATCATTAGGGGACATATAAGCAATCAACTAAACATTTTTGAGTAGTTGCTAGGCACAGTGAAGGATACAGAGTGATAAAAGTTATTTCCTTCCTTATATGAAGTCACCCACATAAAATAATAGCAATCATGATTATTTTAAAGCCATTAGGTAAGACCCTATATTTGTACATACTTGTAACCAATTGTTCTATAACATTTGATTTCCTGAAAGCTTTGGTAGATACTGATGATCACATAGAATTCATATTACCAAGAGGTGGCACCATAAAAACTAGAAGATTTGGAGCTCTTCAGATGGAAATTCAGATTTATAGAATGAAGAACACATGAAATGACTTGTGTAAATGGGAAATTATATGGAGGATAATGGAAGATAGATTTCTCATTGCTGTAGAAGAGGTTAACATATATCAGATTTAGAATGAACTGATTTGTAAGTATGAACTTAGAATATTTAATAGCTAGATATATAGATATGAATATAGATAGCTCTATGTCTGTACATACATATATATAGATGTGAATATATACAAATACATACTTAGATGGAATGTGTTTGTGTATAAAGATATATTATCTATCTCTAGCCAATAAGAAAACCCAGAAACAATGACACCACATCTATTATTCAGACCTCTGTTTGATAAACTTCATTCCTAAGTAAGTAGAACTTGGACTCCTCTGAATAAAGATATATTTCAACATTGTTGTAAAAAAAATAAGATGAGCCTAAAACATCTTATAAGAAAGTAATGATGCATTCAAAGTTCAGTGAGTATATATAAAATAAAGGCATGAGCCTAAAGATGTTTATGATGGTCAAATTCTAAGTCAATGTAAGCATCAGAGCATAATTCTAAAAATACTGAAAAATTTACATATTCTCAAAAGTTTCCTGACAGATATGTTTATAACAACAAAAAGAAGTTTTTATAGAATTCATAAAGAGTCATGGAAGATTCCTCAATTGCCTACTGATTAGACATCTGTGATATTTAACTTTGATAAATTTATTCTCTGGCACTTCTTTTTTTTAAAGATTAATTTATTTATGCATACAAGAATGGGGGTATAGGCCAGAGGTATGGGGTATGTGAGAGGATTCACCAGAGACTGAATGGGGAATGGAAGAGGCAGATAGACTGAAATACACTGCTAAGGGTAGCAGCAGATGAGACAGGGGAGGTCTGCTATGCCATGTGGATCACCTGTCTGGTGGGGGATCCAACTCATGCTGCAGTTGCTGCAGATAGCTTCATAGTGCTCTGACTTGACCCCTTGTACCACCAGGGAGGCCACTTTCTGGTACTTCTTTTGGAAAAATGTATGCTGGGGAACATGAGACAGTCCCCAAATTATGCATTTCTACAAAATAACTGAACTTTTCAAATATATCTATATAAAGTAGGGCAATAAAAAACTAAAGATCTTTCCAAATCAAAGGCAATTTAGAATAAATGGCTGTTAAATATAGCTCGTAATACTGATTGGATCCTGTCTTGATATTAATGAGAAAATTTGATTATGAACTATGGATTTGATGTAGAAAATAGTATTTTTATATCTGCTGAATCTCCCTATTTTGAGAAGTGTCCTCCAGAATTATTCTGCAGTAAGAAATATCTTTTCCTAATAAGAAATAGGCACTACTGTATTTGAGGCAAAATGAACAAAATGCATGTTACTTTGGAATAGGAGAAAGGGGGAGAGGGAGTTAAAATACATGAAGCAGATGTAAACAGTTGTGTGAATTTGATAAATGACAGTTCATTTTATTTAATAATTTGATGCATTCAAAAGAGACAAGAAAAGTCATTTAAGAATATAAATTAATTAGGCAAAGGTAAAGAGTATATCTTTCATTAATAAATTACAACTGTATTGTGAAAACACAATAAAAGGAAGCTACCAATAGCTGACTTAATGGAGATAAAATATATACAATACAGGAAATTATAAGAAAAAAAAATCATTGACATAGACAGGATTTTAAATTCATGGCAATATTTTACAATCCTTCATAATAACCTAGATGAAACAGCACTTCCTAGGTAAATATAATTTAAAACCTGATATTAAGTTTAATTAGAAGTAGGAAGTTGGTATTTATTAAAGAAATAAATGATGCTATCAAATAATTACCCTCAAAGTTCTATGCCCAAGTTGTTTAAATGTAAATCTTCAAAAATCTTCATTGCCATAAGGATACAGAGATTATTCCAGAGCACAGACAATGAAGAAAAATTTTTATTTTTGAGAGAAAATATAACATTGATATCTAAACACATACCACAAAAAATTATAGACAGTATCACTTATAAATATCAATGAATAAAATAGTTAAAATTAATAGCAATCAAAATGAAAACCACATTATAATGAATAATGCACCAAAGCCAAGTTGGATTTACTTCAGAGATGAAAAGTGTTTCATATTAGAAACCCATAATTAAAGTCATTTTAATAAGTAATAGGATAAACATAATTATCCCTACAAATGCCAAAGAAAACTTTGGCATAAGTGAATACCTATCTCTGATAAAAAACACATTATAAAATGGAACTAGTCAATATTCTGTTAATACCTCAGAGATACATCCTTTGTACTATATATAGCATCTTACTTAATGGGAAACATAACTGTTATTTTTACTGAGCCCATATATAAGGCATATGATTTGTTACCACCACTGTTATATTATTTAACGCACAAACAGATGGGAAAGTAAATACAATGAAACAAAAGACATCAATTAAATATATATTGAAAATTAAAGCAAAACAAACTTTATTTGTGGATATTATGATACATCTTCAGAAGTCATTAAAGCATAGATGAATAAAATAAACCAAAATAATTTATGAAGACTGAGAGATATTAAGTAGCATACTGAAATCAATTACCTTCATAAATCCTAACAACAATAATTTATATGGTATAAATATAGAGAAAATACCAGGGACTAAAGCCACAAATAATAAAAATATCATGGGTAAACTTATATGCAAAATCTGCTATGAGGAAAAACTTACATACTTCTAGAAGATACAAATTTGACTTGAAAAAATGAAAAAACATCCTCTTTTCAGGTAGATTCATTATGATAAATATGTGATTTGTTTCTGTCAGTTTATGTTTAATATGATATCACCCCTCCTAAATAACAGGTTGATAGTCATTGATATGAAAAATAAATTTGGAGGAATAGCCACAGAAACATTGAAAATGAAAACTACATTGAATTATAGGGAGGGATTTTCCATGCCTAAATAGATTAAATGGTCTTTTACTGGTTTCTTCCTTGACAACTCTAAGAACTTTCCATTTCATGATGACATTAGCTAATGACATTGACTTGCTATTTCATAGAAACCAAGTCAAAATTGAAAATCGCAAGGAACAGGAACACTAAGACGTTACAATACTATTTACAACCCATAGGTATATTTTGGCAAAAAAATTAGTAATGCCCAATGACTGGCATTGAATTTGTGGCTCACAAACTTGCTGGTTACTACCTAGAAATTGTGCAAAAATTTTGTTATCTTGGTAAACTGATGCCTGCCTTCAGCATGTTTTCTGACATCACTGAGGGTCCTTTTTAACACATCAGCATTTTCTCCTGGATGGAAGAAAGCAGTGAGCAAATTAATTAAAGAAAGAGTAAGACTGAGCCTCAATTGGAAACAAGAAGCCTAACCACTTGAAGGGAATTCTAAATTCCTGACTTCTCAGCTCAAGTTTCTTTACTAAATAGAATGGCTCAGAGAATCATGTTAGAGTTAAAAAAGTCACCAATGCCATAGATCTTATTAGTGATCAGATCATGAGTTGGTTGGCTTCAGATTTGAGACACTTTTAGATATATTAGCTTTGAGGGTATCGTGCTATTTTAAGGAAAGAACCTTAAAAAGGTTGTGACTGCCTCCATGTATACCATTCTGGGATTTTAAATATTAGTACCCAAATTATTTCAATATTAGTATTCTCAGATGTTAATTAAAAACTAAAATTAGGAAATTGAATTAATCACCCAGATCTGGTACTATTAAAATATATTCTTTAATAATAGATATATGCATATTCATGAATATACAGCAATAAGAAGTTAAATAATAGTGATTAAAATACTTTTTTTATTTGTTGATTTTAAAATGTGCTGTTTCAAATAAAATGTGGTCATCATCAAGGAAATATATTCAGTGTCCTCTATATATTTATATAATGAAATGTGTTTATATTCAATTTTATATGTACATATTTATTTATATATGTATAAATATATATGTATAAATGCAAATTTGATTATATATGTGTATGACTTAAATGGTTTAATTATGCAAATGTTCAAATCTAAGTTACACTCAGATCTTTGGGTTCTACAAAAGCGAGAAAATGGTTTTTTTAAAAGATTATGAAAATTAATTTGTTTCACAGGTAAGGAGATTGAGAGTCTATAAAAAATTAAGATGTAAAAGTGAAAGCAGAGTGGAATCTTTGTGCCTACTCTAATATTTCACCTACTTGAAAAGAATGAAAAAACTAAAATGTAAATGAAAGACATTTTAAACACAAAATGCTACAAAAATAAACTTGAAAGATGCAAGGTAGCTATTTCTCAAATTACATTAAAAATTTCTCTATTTAACATTATGGTAGACCCTGAAATGACTGCAGTTGGTAACAATGTGTTGGCCTGTAGGGGAAGGAACCTATAGAAAATAAAATTGTCCTCCCAGTAGAATAAAGATATCAAACAATGTAGTAGTTTGTTTCTGAGTACAGAAACTGTGAAGTATATTGTCTGATTCAAGGAAGGTAAAAATAATGAAATGTTAACCATATTAACTCTAATATGTAGATATCTATATTGGTTTATTGGGTCATTAGAACATACTGTGGGATTTAAATCATTAAAGAAAAATCATATTAAAGGATTCCATTTTGCTCAAAATGTTTATTTCAGAGTCTAAATTCTATACATTTTCATGTGGCTATCCTTTTGACATCTTTAGTTTTAAAGGATATTGTGTATAATTATAATTAAAACTATATAAAATGAGAGTCTTAAATATGATATGAATGAAAATTATTTCAGAATATTAAACCCATGATTTTGCCAAGGAACTCAGCTGATTTTATCATTACAATGATTAAACCATTGTTTTCATTTTGTGAGAATTCAAATGAGTTTCTAGTAAAGAAAAGTTTTATATCATGCAAATAGGTGTTTATGCAATAAAGTATCAATGAATTTTTGTGGATTATACTGAACGAAAATAATTATACAATGCAAAATTTTTCAAGTTACGAACTGAAATGTTTCCCTGGACTCACTGATTAAGTTTAATTTACACAAGGGAAATATCAGAAACTTGATTATTTTTTATATGGATTCTGTTGAAATTTTCTTTACTACCTAATTAAAGAAAAATTGAACTATGTGGAGACAAACAAATTGACATTACATGCTTTATCTTTTCCTCAGGGTACTATAGTCTTTATCTTCTGAACACAAATTGCAACAGTTAGAATTTTGTTAAAAATGAACTTATACTAAGGTTCAGATGTGGCAGAAAGTGAAAAATGAGTGAATCGAACAATATTTAATTAGGCCAATGAACTCCAATGCTTAATTGCTAGGGTTTTGTTATATTAATAAGTCAGATTCATCTTGCAAGTAAATCCCAGTAAAATGAGGCCACATCTATAACTGATGATTTGATAGCTTGCCATATTAAAACCATTTTCTCTAATTTTCAGTTATTTTAGTGTGCACAAATTTAATGAAAGGAAAAATGGCTGTTTTACACATGATCCTCACCTCTATACTAAAAAAATCATACACATAAGCATGATTTTGGGTTTCTAACTATTGTGTGTTTTCATGAGTCCTGTTGAATAGTTCTATATAACATTACTTAAAAATGACAAAATGCTTAGAACATCTTGGTAGAATAGCAAATAATAATATCTTATGGAAGTTTTCATTCCATAAATCCTTGGTTACAAATATTAATGCAATCAGTTTTGTTTAAAATCAACCAAATTAATAACATTTAATTCAATGTTGTATCAAATAGCATTTATAGTATGGGTAGATAACAGTGGAACAAAATTATAACAAAACTTACCCATTAGAAATCATTAATATTTTCTTACAATGTCAATAAAAATTATCCTTGTCCATATTCCAGATGTTATAAAGCATCAAGAAGTAAATCAAGGGTGTATTCTGAGTTGTCTATACATCATTTTTTAAATTATACTTGCCATGTCATGATCCTATATTTTTTCCAGATCTTTAAAGATATATGTATCACTGAATGTTACATTAACTTAAGGAGTAAAACATGAACATTTTATATGTACACAAATTATGAAATAATTATCACTGTAAGTTTAGTGAACACATCCATGACCTTGAATCATTATTTTTGTGAGATAAGTAATAACTTTTAAGATCCACTTTCTTATCAATATTCAAATAGTGTACTGTTTATTATAGTCACCATTCCATCAGTATGTGCATCATATCCCCAGAATTTATTAACCATATAACCGGAAGTTTGTAACCTCTAATCAAAATCATTCACCTAACACTGCTCCACTCATGGCAAACACTAAAGCCTTTCTTTAATACATAGAACATTTATATCATATTTTGAGCATTATTTTCTTGATAATGTTTCTGCAAATAATTGTTGAAGATCTGTGTTAGGCAAATATGAAAAGACACATTTACCTTTCTCAAGTGAGGACAAAATGATGCAAATAAAAAAAAATTCAGCAAAAGATCTTGCAGGATAGAAAAGGTGTAACATAGATTTACCTATTTAATAATGACAATGTAAGATTAAGATATTTAAGTGAATGTACATGTGTTTATTAGATATTTAATACATAGACACAAACATATGTACATTTATGTATATTTCCAGCTTTCCTTTGTCTTTTTGACAAACTAAAGCCATAGTTTTTTCTACAGTCTTTGCGGTGGAAAACTAACCATAGGCTATAATCAGCTGTTGCAGATTCAATACAATAAATAAGAAGCTAATTATAATCCAAATATCTTTGCATAAAGAGTAAAAATAGCAGTTAGTTGCAGATCTTCAGGATTTATTTCTAATGAAAAGTAAATCTGAATAGTGCTTCACTTGGTCATTGTTCTTCTCTCATACTAAATGGGATTAAGCAAGTTTCATTAGCCAGACTATAGGAAAGTCTTTAAATCACAAAAAATAGGACAGAAATATGTTTTCATCATTTTTAAAATGAACTATGATTTCTAAAGGTCATTTATCAATCCACCTGCAAGAACACGTATGCTTTAGAACTTGTATATGTAAATCTATCTTAATTTATCCCATATCATATTCAATTAAATTAACCAAGAAAAAGGAATTTCAGTCTTTCTAATTTTGGATCATTAATTACTTGTTCTATTAGCTAAATAACTCATAAAAATCAAAGAAAAATGAATTCCTCATCTTTATATTTTGCATTTAAGAATTAAAATTACTTTAAAATTTAATATAGTTCAAAACTTTCCCATAATTGTGCAATTGCTTCAAAGTTATACATGTACATTATAATGAAATGTGAATATTCACATTCTTTCTCTGTGTATGTATATGTACACACATACACACACACACAGAAGGAAGGAAGAAATAAAACAATGTGAAGAAGAAACTGAAAGTGAGGAAGGGAGGAGAAATAAAATGAGACGACAGTATAATAATGGTACCTGCTAAGGAGAATTTAAATGTTGGCAGGGATTTTAGAGCTAATATACTCATTTTACAAAGAAAGAAGTTGAGACTTTGAAGATGTAGCATTTGTCCAAGGACATGTAGTGAATCAGTTATAGGTTGATACAGGAAGCTTCCATGGTTTTAGCTTGTTTATTCTGCATTCATGGAGATTGAAATCACATCCTTGTATATATGCATCAGATTATTTTTCCGAAACACCACTATTTAATTACTCTCTACCCTGTGCATATTTATCAATTGTTTTAAGTTACTGATAGTAATATTTTGTCAATAATTTGTCATAATTCCATCAAGTCACTAAGCTATGAAAGCCATATTTTGACTTGAATTGGAAATCTTTAATTGATTTCTATGATTTTTAAAACAAGTTTTTGTTAACAATTTTGAAAATATGGCTCATCATTTTTTCAAAGTACTTTACGTAACCAATTTTATCATTTTATGTTTTCTATACTGACATCCTACTTTAGTCTTTAAATGTTTCTTTATGTTTAAGCTGTATCCTCCTTTTTATGACTACTCATTTCATTTTGTTTTGAAAAGACATAGTAGGTCTCATGATATTGGGCCATACTCACAAGACAACATGTTCAAGGTCACTCTTTTCCTGACCTGTAACTGCATCATCTTAGTAAACTTGTTATTACTGATTACAACAGTGTCTATAAAGGGAGGAATGTAGATATTATCCAGTAGCAATAATTGTTGGATCTCAGTTATATCCTTTTCCAGATTTGAATCTTAGGAAAGACAGATAGACTTCCAAATAATAAATGGTCTGTTCTTATATGTATTGTTCTACAAGTCACAATGGACTCATACTAATTTAAATTGAAAACTCTTGAAGCACTAGCTGAAAGTAACATTGATCTGTAAATTTGTTAATGCCATTGTTATATGTGTTCTATATGTTATGCGTACAGAAACAAAAATAGTTCAAATAAAAAGGTAGTGCTAATTCAAAAGAAAAGTCTAATGCTATACTCTTTACATATTCATGCCCATCAAAATGAGAAGTTAATTAATTTTGGATACTTTTGTAAAAAATATTTTGACTCACTTTACAGAAGTGTCACTGTATATAAAAACATTTAGTTGATAAACATTTTGCAGTTTTTTTTTAATCTGCCTCAGGAAAAATGTATCTTTGATTATAGCTAAACAAGAAGCAATACCAGTAGGATGTTATTATATTTATAGAAAAATAAATAACTTCAAGGACATAGAAACAAACCAAAACTTAAATTCTAGCATCTGTTAACATACATCATCTAAAATTATTATATCTTTTTACTCTCTTTGTCTTTTTATTTTCATGAAGATCATATGGCAAATAATGATGCAGTAATGGCAAGTTTTTATTAAAGCTGTTTTGTCCTTTTAAAGTATCAAAAGAATATTTCATATTGAAAGCAATGCCCCTTTATTTACAACAAAATAATACATCAAATTCTTATGTAATTACTCCATATTAAGTCTGAAATATTGATTATTTATGCAGAATGCCCCTTCTTCTGTCCATGAGGTTATTATTGAATCTGCTTTTTTAAAGCTGACTCAAGTTACTTAGGAGAAGAAATAGTGAAGACTAGTATGTTTTTAAACCACTGTGGTCAAAAAGAAGAAATCAGTCTTTTTCTTGTGCAGATTCTCTGTTAATTGCTATAAATAAATCATTTATTGGGCCTCCCTGGTGGCACACGGGGTTGAACAGTGTACAGTGGTGCTTTCGCCTCCACTGCAGGAGGAATTCAATAACGTGTATAGGGAGAGGACCCACATGGGGCAGCAGACCTCTCCTGCCTCCCCCGCTGCTCTCCTCAGCTGTGTAATTCAGTCCATCTGCCTGCTCTGCTCTTAGCTCTGTCTCTGGTGAATCCTCTCACCTCCCGCGACTCTGACCTGTACCCCAGCTCTTGTATGCATAAATAAAAAAAATATTTAAAAATAGAATGTATTTCTTCTGAAAAACTTGGTATAGAATTTACTTATTTTATTGATGAGGAAGGTGAGAGTAAATAAGATGATTTGCTCAGGTCAACAGTTTATGCCTTAAAGAGTCAGAATTTAAACTGAAACTTGGGTGGTAACTGTGATGCTATCAGGATAATTTTCATTTAAATATCCCATGTTTCAATTTATCCTTCAGCATTCTCCAAATTATGTTCCTCAGAAATATACTAACATTCAGTGGAGAGTAGATATATAATCTGATTACTTCTCTACTCTATAAGAAGTAAGCAACTTAGGCCCTCAAGTTCATGGATAATTGGATAAAGGTCAGATCATAATTCTTGCTTTCTAGACTCTACTCTTCTATTTTCCAAAGGTAACTGCAGAAATCACCTATTGCCCTACACAACTGTTACTCCTTGGTTATGAAGCATTTTTATCTCTTGTCCTTGATTATTCAATAGATACTTTAATAGTTCATCTTTCCTTCATGTTGTCTATAAAGAGTTAGAATATGCATATAGATACAAAGACAATGTTTGCATTTTAATCCTAACTTTAATGAAAGTACTTCAATTATATAAATTGAAATTCAAATGACATCACATTGTTTATAATATAAATTCGTAAAGTCTGTCCTAATATCTCCAGCCTGCAATCCCCATCGCAGCTTATTTTCACAGTACTAAAAAATGGACTTACACCATCAAATTCAAAATAAAATAGAGCATTTGCTGACAATAAATATTTATTTCCCATAAATAAATATATCAATCAAAAAAGATTGAACAGATAAGTAAAATATACAATTAAATAAAGCATAATCCATATAATACCATTGATGATTACAGTATTCACTCAAAAAGTGTTATGAAATTATGATATTCTAGCATCAGGGATCATTCTATCACAAATGATACCATGCGGAAGTGAAATTTCTTGTTTTCTTAATGGAAGTAAGAAAATAAACACATGTAAATAGGCATGTCAATTTCATAAAATGTATATTATGAACAAAATAAAATGAATGATAGAAAACTTAGTTAAAAGCAGGATTGAGGTTATGAGTTGGGAAGGAAGAAGAGGGACAACAAAGGAGGGAGGAGTCTGAATGGGCTATGGTGGAGGACTGGGTGCCTGTGGTGGGTGTGGTGTGATGCATACACTTGAAGAGGTGTCATCCTGTACCTCTGAATCACTAACAGTGCTGTAAATCAATGTCACTTCAAATAAGTAATAATTAACTGATAGCACTGGAGCCAGCCCTTGTTCTCACCTGGTCTGTATGGACTATATCTCCATATGGATTCAATGACTGATTGGAATATACTAGATGATAAAATAATAATAGTTATCACAATACATTTTTTATTTTTACATTTAAAATATAATTATCATCTTACACCTTACTTGATTTTCAAATTCTTCATCTGTCAGGTATGACTAACTTGATCTTCACAAAATGTTTTTTCCAAAATGGTTTATTGAAATAAAAGGTCTGAAGACATTAATAGAATTCAGTTTTTCACTAATTTTATGAAGCAAGACTTAGTAAATTTTCACCTTAGAGTTTAATGTTGCATAACTTCATGTTTTGTGTATGAGATATCCTTTGGAAAACATGTCTATTTATCTTTGACTAATTTACTACTTTCTAAATTTCTGGACTCAATTCCTTTCTTGAAAAGTTTACTAGTAAATCCTTGATAGCATAAACTTATAAAGTGTAAGCTAGAGCTGTATTGTCACTCTTAAAGTTGAAGCTTTATTGTATTTATTTATTTATTTTTAAAGGTTTAATTATTTATGTATAGAGGATATGGGGTACCAGCCAGAGTCACACGAGGTGAGAGGACTCACCAGAAACATAGTGGGGAACAAAACAGGCAGATGGATTGAAAAACACTGCTGAAGGGAGCAGCAGGAGAAGCAGAAGAGGTCTGCTGTGCCATGTGGGTCCCCTCCCTGGCCAGGATTGAATTGCGCTGCTGTGTCATGGATGCTTCATAGTGCTGCCCTCAACCCGCTGCGCCACCAGGGGGGCTCCTTTATTGTGTTTTAATACATAAATACTTAAATTACAATAAAACAAGTATGGGAATAAGGAAGTCTATTGGTTTCCAACATTAATAAAAACAATGACTATGGGAGGTGAAAGAAAATAACAGTTGCTGACTACATAAAGCAAATTCATTAAAACCATTAATCTATATTCTTCCCTATGGTGCTAAATTGTGAAAATTTACTAGTTTCTATGTGATCATAATCTACAATTTTCAGTTAGTACAGAAAATTGAAAGATAAACACAAGGCATGGTAAAGTTCAAGCTATCTTAAATATAGTATTAGAAACAATAAATACTTATTAATTCAAATTATAAAATGTATGTGCATTTTTATTTAGTATTCATTTTCAATGCAAGTGAAACAGTTTCCCTAATAAAAATGCATCATTATCTGAGACTGTGGAGATGTAAACAGCTCCTAGCTCAATACACAAATGGAGCATCTGTGCTTAACAAATGTGTTCAGATATTTGAAATGCATTTTCTACTTAATGGTTTTCTGTTTATAACACTAGCAAGAGCTTACTCTTTCAAAATGGTGATAACATGGTGAGAAACTAAAACAGTTACTAAGATGCTCAAGTTGCTTAATCTCTTTGCCTGGTGCTTAAACACAGGTTTTATTGACTTTGGTAGGTAGACATAAACAGGAACTTAGAAAAAAAGTTTTCCTTTTCATGTTGTAAAAAATATTCCTTCATAGTTTTGAATAAGTTTAGTGAATTTTACTAAACCTATTCAGTGAATCCTTAAATTAATTCTTCTTAACCTCCTATTTAAGTATGTCCAGGTTCAATAAACAATAGATAGAAGTCAGCACAGTATGTTTGCTTTTTCCCCTAAGAATGTTAATAGCTTCATAATATGACTAAATTTTAAATTGTAAATAAAAAAATCAAATCTATCACTCTTCTTCAGAAGACTTTCATAATAGAGAGTTATTACAAAATTTTAGAAACTTCTTTCACTCCATTTTAGATAGCCATATATGCAAGAAAAACAAATTTTTTGTAAAAATAACCTGAAAATTATTTATTTCAAATATCAGTGTTCAGAATCTATGTTTAAAATTTAATAGTTTAAAAGTTTCATAATCACTGCATCTATATATTGATTATATAGTCAATGTGAGAACTTAAAATTGCATTATGTTTTATACCCATTCACAGAATTTTCTTTACTTCCTGATAATATGAAAATTGCTTCCCTTTTTGAGAAACTTACAGTGAAAATTTTTATGAGACTTACAGTAGAAGGAGAACAGTATATAGAAAATAAAATGCCTGAATTATAATTACAAATAAGTCTTTTATTTAATAAGACCTGCATGATTTTGAAGTTTCTTCTAAACTTCAAAACAATAACAAGTTTCTATTTTCCTATAATTTCGGTCTCCTCATTTGTAAGATGAAGACAATAACACAATGCAAAAACCATTTATGTGAACATGGCATGAATCATATATAACATAGCAAGGTGTCCAATACACAAAAGATGCTCAATTATTGATAGTTTATCTCCCCTTCTAATGTACAGCATAATTTGAAAATAAACTGATTATGATATTTTTTCACATTCTTTATTTTCATTTTAATAGCTGCTTTGATCTTATTACCCATTTTGGACAAATATGGCAACAACAGAATTATAAGCCACTTAATCAGTTCAATTAGTCATCCAGATAATTTATGTATATATAGGATGGTGAAAAAGAACCAAATTTAATTCGGTGGCTTTGTTAATTAGAAAGAACTATACAGCTGAGAAGTGGTCCAGAAATCCAAGATTACAGATTTTGTTGTTTTACATGAAAATTGAGAGATAGAATGTCCTCAGGTGATTTAACATCAAAAAACCAGAAGTACTGGGCCTCCCTGGTGGCCTTAGATTGTAGATTGTCTCAGGTCTATCACCTCTACACCCAGAGGTTCATCCCTGACCAGGAAGCTAACCCACATGTGGTGCGGCCAACCTCCCCTGTCTCACCCATTGCTCCTCTCAACAGTGTATTTCAGTAGATCCACCTGTTCTGCTTTCCACTCTGTCTCTGGTAAATCCTCTAACTCCCACTCCCACACCTCTAGCCTACACCCCAGTTCTATGCATAAAAAATAAATCTTTAAATAAAAAAATAAGTACTATTAGAAGGTATATATGAGAGGAGACTCCCCCAATGCAGTCTAGCCAAGAGTTTTATACTGTTATTTTTCCCCCGGAAACAATCTCACTTTTATTTTGTAAGTATGATTATAGTTTAGCATAATTTCCCACAGTATTTTAAAACATTTTGCTGTATTTTTCAGATATATAAAATTTATTAATTAAATTTTGTAAACTTATGAAAAGATGTAAACATTTTTGAAATAGTCCAGATATAAAAATGAGCTTTTAAGATATGTTACCAGAACTCTAGAGAAAGCTATGGAAGTATTAGAGATAAAATTAAGATCAAATCAGTGACCTTGAAAATAATAAAGCACTAAGGATGCACTTAGAAGAGGAGAAAGTAACTTGATGGTTTTGGTTCTTATATCCAAACCTTTAATTCATTTTGAGTGAATTTTCATGTTTGGTGTAAATATGGGTATTGCTTTATTTTTTTGCAAATGGCTATCTAGTATTTAAAAGATTATCTTTTCTCCACTTGTGGTCTTAATTCCTTTGTCCAAAATTAGCTGTGCTTATTTATATATATTTATTTCTAAGTTTCCAGTTCTAGTCCATTGTCTCAGTTTCTGGTTTTGTTTTAGTGCCACACTGTTTTGATTGCTGTTGCTGTGTAATGTTGCTTGAAGTCAGGAAATGTAATACCTCCATTTTTCTTTTACAAAAATAGAACAAAGAAAGACAAAAATGTTTGATAACAAGAATATAAGGTGATAGTGCACGGGTGAAATGGTGGTGGGAACCCACTGGGGAAAACAAACATTGTCAAATACAATTAAATATAATAAAAAATAAATAAATAAAGTGTCTTAATCTCATATAACTAAGAAAAACAAATAGAAATCATTACAATTATCTTGTGGATTTAGATATACACAAGAATATTTAGATTACTTTTCTGTTTTATAGTGTTAATTTGTGACTGTTTTTCTTTTTTTCATTATTTCTCTTTGTTTGAGACATTTCATTAGGGTACAAACTTTGTCAATTTATTGATACATTTATCATTTATAAACTCACTTGAGTGACAATTTTATTTCACTTCATATACCTCTAGTTTGTGCATGTATTATTGCATTCATTAATTTTATTAATTTGTTCATTCACCCATCTTGGTTGATCATCTTCCATGTGTCAGCTACTGCTGTGTATTCTGAGACTATAAATATAGCAATAAATAAACTATCACTTTATAATTGATACAATTTGAATTTACTAGTACAAATTAAGTGATAACTAGATTATTGTTTGGCTGTTTCTCAACGAAACCTAAGGCTTAGTAAATAAAATAACTTGCATAAATTACAGTCAAATAGCTACAGTCAAGAGATTCAAAAATATGTCTGAACCCTTTTTTTATACTCACCAGTCCTGGATTATACCTGCTATCTTACTGTACTTATTAATAGTGTAGACTTTGATGATCAAAAGTAACTTTCAAAAAATAAAATATGTAGCTACCTGGTTTATGTGACATTGGCTATCAAAGAGTAGAAAAAGAACACAGATCTAGAGATAGTCTAAGAAGTGATTAAGTGTGAAAATGAGTAGCAAGCTAAAAAAAGCATCCCACTTCATCTTTTTTAGCAAACCATGTTAACCAAATAATTTTTGAAATTAAAAAGAAATTTTTCCCAGGCAGAAATTCATTGACAATCAAGTAATATCTACAAAGTCAAAAACTAAGCAATTTTGTCATTGAAGAAACACACACATGGAGTCCATAGTATTATAATTTATGATTTATTTTTCATTTTGTTTATACACTCAATAATTCAAAAGTTCCCAATAACTGAGGTCATTTGGACAAATAGAAAGTACAGGATACTGACTGTAACTGAGACTGTCCTCGCTTAATAAGCATAATCAGTCCCTGACCATCATACTCAGTGAATTTGTGAGCGAACAATTGGATCCAGAATGAAGCAAAGTGTAATTTATTTGGTGGGCACAGACATCACTCAGAGGGTCAGTTTGTTAGTTTATATATCGGTTCCATAGCACCCTGAGATTAATTAATTCTTTAAAAAAAAGAGTGAAAATTACATGTTGTGGCACTGAAATATTGCAAGCTATTTCATTTTGAAGTAAATTTAATAGAGTTGTTTCTCTTAGAAGATATACAATGAGAGTTCAACCCATGTAGAGAAAGTATCCTATTTCAACAACCTGTATTGTAAAGATTATTAAGCCCATTTCTTTAAAGAATACAAAAATACAAAGCATGATTCCAGTTAATGATACTATATTATGTTATCCTCAGAGACACATTGAAACTGGTAAATTAACTTTACTATCATTTCCTATAATTTTTAATTAAAGTATTTATGTAACAAGGATAACATGAACAAATGGGAAAATCTCTAATGATGATGTATTTGAAATATGCATTTAATCTTATGTCAATTCTTTTTATACCTAGCTCAGAAACATATATGAAAGAAAATTATATAACTTTCAATTTTAAATTTTAGAATTTGAATTTTTAAATAATAGCAAATAAACATAACGTCAGTTACGGGGCAGCTTTTTTTGTACCTCAAAACTCTTAAAATTTATAAATCTATTAGTAAAGCAAAATAATTACAAGAAACTACATTCTGCTATTAATAAAACTATTAATAAAAATAGTTCAAGTAATAAAGACAGAGACAAGAAAAATTTTATGTTACAGAAATTGATTGTGAAACAAGATGCCATGATCAGTCATCTTTTAAAGGAGTTGCTAGAGAATATCTCTCTGGAGGTGCTTGCATACCACCAAGGGGTATCCAGGGACACCCAAACTTGCATGCTCTAAGTGGATCTGGCCATTTGTGTGCACTAAGGCAAAGCAGACTCTTAGTGTGAAAGAGCTTTAATAGAGTTAGTATGCAGGGAAGAAGAGAGGATATTTCTAATAGTTTCATAATAAAATACCCCACATTACCAATCCCCTCATTAACAAATGCCTAGTCAAACAGGGTCAGCCTGAAGCAGGGGCTGCTGACACTGGAAATCTTGCCACAAGTCTAAAGCATATTCTATGGGGGAAACACAAGAAAAGGATTAAAGAGGCCAGATAAGACTGGGACAAAAAGAACAAATCCAAGTACAAATCAAAATAATGACTGTCATCCCCATGTATTTCTTATCCACATGTGTATTCCAAGTGTCTCTATATATCTCTTTTACATATGTCTCAAAGCCCTCTCAAACCCTTGGTGGAAATCAAAACCAGAGAAACAAGAACCCCCAGAGCCCTTAAGCCCTCCATATTATATAATTTCATCTAGTCACTAAGCTCTACTCCTAGTTTCCAGTAGCTCCCTGGATGGCATACTGGGATATATAATCCAAGGTGGCTGTATATTAGAGTGGGTGGGGAAAATGGTACCCATTGACTGCTGCTCTTCCCCATTTTATGGAGATGGCTCTGTAGCAGAGGTGCATTATAGCAAAGACTTAGTGATGTGTATTCCTGTGAAAGAGCATTCTCAAGAGAGGAAAAAGTTTGAAGACTCCTATTTTTAAATATTCTGCTTGTTTCAGAATGGAAAGAGGCTAGAGTATAATTTACCTGTAGTAATATGAAAAAATACAAATTAGGACATAAAGATTGCATAATCACTCATTTTTTCTAGACCTTGACAGTCATTCTAGTTTGAAATACTAATCTATGTAAAATGGAAGTTGCCAACCATGAGCTTGCAACAAGATTGCATAGAAGCCAAAAAGCAAGTCATCACCTTTTGAGAAAAGAACCAGTTGATGCAAAGTCACCTGGAGGATATTGAAGGAAATATTCTCCAATTTGTATCTCTGAGAACAGAAATTTGGGCACTATTTATGGAGTTGAAAAACAAAGAAAATACAAACTGATAAAGCCTAATTGTTTGCTTTCTGCTAAATCATAGTCTACCTCAATTGTGGTTCCAGAAATGCAACAAAAGTGATCGCCCATCGCTTCTGAATGTTATTGGTCTTATCGTAAGCCAGATATCTGAGTTCCTTTTTCTGTCCATCTTTTTCTGTCCAGGCAATGAGGGTTACCTTGATGAAAAGGTCATTCTTCTGGATCTGCATTCTGGAACACAAACGATCATGTTATAAAAGCTTGGTTTTTCTCCCCCATGTTTAAAGTGGGTAAGGGTATTTTTACCCCATTGTAAGGCCTTCTCTGCTGTTCTTGAAAATAAGCAGAAACAGAAAATGACCATGATGACCACAGTTTCAGAAGTAGAGTAAGGTAGAGAATTTGATTTGATTTTTAAAATATCACATTGGTGGTTGCAAGAAGAAAGGACTAGTTGTTCTATAGTAATCATCACAAATGAATGTTATGGATTTAGGAGAAAGATGATCATGACTTGGGTTTGGTAATGGATATGGAAAGGACTAACTAGATTTGAAAAAAGTTGAGAAGATAAGAGTTTGCAGGTAGTTACAGGACTTGCTGGTAGAATTGTGGAGAGAACAAAATGGTGAGACACTCAAAAAGGATGCTTGCAGTTTACTGTGGCCGGTTAGGTACAAACTTGGAAGTTTCATTAGAGACTTAGCATTTATTTTGAAGTTAGGCTTTATATTTGTCTAAATGAAATACGGATTATCCAGCAGGAGACGTTATAAAAAAAATGTTATGCATTTGGGCAACAAGGTGAGAGGATATGTGGAGAAAAGAGTCTTGAAAAAGATTCTAGTTATGATAACTACATGAAAGATGAATATGTTAATTAAGTTGATTGTGGTAATTACCTCACAGTGTATACATATATCATAACATCAAGCTCTATAACTTAAATACATATATTTTCTTGTCAATTCTACCTCAATAGGACTGTATGATATACAAAATTCTGTGTCTATTTCGGAAGAAATGAAATTAAGGAAAACATATTGGGTTAGGGGGAGGGACAAAATATGAGATTTGCAATAAGCAGGATTTAAGATTAAGCACTGATTAACATCATATGATAGTCAGGCAGGCCTTGACATTAGATCCTGATTAACATCTCATAATGGAATCATGACCCAAGCAGAGCTTATTTAACCTTAAAAGTTGGTATCTAATCTGTAAACAGAAATGAATGACTGCTTAATGCAGTATTTTAACCTTCATTTTATTCTGAAGATTTGTGTGCATGTACCCACTGTGTCTTCACATGGCTTCCAAAGGAAAAACTTACCTGGTAACAATGAAATTAACTATTATCAAGAAGACCCTCCTGTTTCAGGTTGAGCAGTGTTTCAGATGAATTGGAACGTGTGTTCATTCACACTTTGGGCTTTCCCCCTAAACTGTTAATGTTGCTGGAGGCAGAGGACAGAAACACTCAGCTGGGTATCTTTGCTGTGCAATGTAGCAATGTCAAATTCTTATACTTTGAGTAAGCTTTTAACATAATCATTTTCATAGGTGTCACTAAGAGAAACATAAAACCCTGAAAACTGGTTATTTTGAAACACAACAAACAAGCTGGTGCTTATATATACACACAGATTCTATTGCTATTACATATTTAATTCAAATTTAATAGGAATGTTGATTTAGAAAAATAGCCCCACAATATAATACTAAAGACTCCTTCCTAAAAATTTACCTATCTGTAATCATAAACAATACCAACTTTAAAAACTGGTCTAACTTTTCATAATTCTTTTTATGTTGGTGATAAAAATACTGATGTCTTGAGAATTGTAAAGCCCAGTTTCTGGTGCTAAATTTACAATGAATTGAGAGACCATGTAAGTTCCTTATTCTTTCTGTTCCTCAGTTTGCCCTACCTCCCACCTTCAACCCCCATCAAATAAAAGAGACAGTAAAAGTCAGTACTGCTGCTGGTAATCTAACTGTGATTTTTCTAACAAGATATAATGAGACTTTAAATTAATCTTTAGTTGACACAACCAAAATGACAAGCAAGTCCTCTGAATGACTATGGTTTTCTCATCAGTGATATACCCACATCATGTCATTCTTTCTCCTGAACAATAATTACTGGATTGTTCTGTGTCTTGAGGGTATTTACTCCAAAGCTGGTCTCATCTTTGCTAGTTCCTCTTTAGAATTGTTTCACCCAATCACACCAGTAATCCCATTACTCCCTAAGCACACACACAATCAGCCTGGAGCCTTTGCTCCCCAGAAATCGTTCTGTTCTGCACAATTGCCCTCCAAATTAATTTGCCCATGACAAGGTTGCCTTGCTCAAGGCAAAGTTATCATTACCATTTTTCAGAAGCAAAATAACATATACTTTCATTGACAGATTTTTCAAAACAGGTAATTTTATATAAGATTAGAGAGTTAATTATTTTGTCCTTCATTTTGCCCATTTTCATGAGGAATGCTAAAGCTATCAATCCAATTGCCTGGATTCCCTTGCCTGAAATTATTAGATTCTAGTGGTTACTTAATGAAAATAATCTAACTAAAATCTTCATAAAATTTATTGGAAAGGTGAATTATTATTATATATTCCAGGGGTAATTTCACAGTGAGACTAAGAACCTAAATTAAATCCTGTATGTTTGTTCTTGTTTTGGCAGAAAACTTCAAACCTGTGTTCTCATGAATAAGGGAAGTGTTTTAGTTAAATGTCTATTTTTGTTTTTCATGTCAGTGATATCATGGTCTCCATATGTTTTTGGTACTAGAAACAAAAGTAAAACGGCTAACTGACAATTGACTACTTTTTCTACATTGGATTAAACATAGTCAAAACTCTTAGTGCATCATTAAATTTTAATCTTCATTGTAACTTTACCTTGTTCTATTACTCCCCAATTTGACAACAGGATTCAATGACTCCACATTGCTTATTAAATTGCATACATGGACCTTCAAATAATAAATCCATTCTCTTTTGCATAGTGATATATAGATAAAGTGTATTTCTCACATTAAGGCTATGTGACTTGATTGGAGCTTTTGTGGGAAGGCTCTGAAATTTAGGAGTCCCTGAATAACTGCATGGAGGAAAATGGCTTCAAGGTCTGACCTCATTTGCCCCAAACTGAGTTTCCTCAAAGTTGAAAAAAGGAACATCTGGAAAAATACACACAGATACTGTAAATAAAGAAAAAACTTGCTGATTGTGAGGTTTAGATGCTGTAGAATGACTGCTGGAAAAGTAAGCTTTTCATGTTGGAAAGTATCCAAGCACAATTTAAATGGCTATTTCTCAAATATATTGAAACAGATTTTTGCTCCCAAGGAAAGACAGGAAAATGTTAGCTGTAATTCCTGTTATATATACCATAACAGGTATATATATATATTCTGATATATCATACCATAACAGATTATATATATTCTGATATAACATATCCTTGTCAAAGAGAATTCTTATTTTCCGGCAAAGTCTGCTCAGTTATTTTCTGTAGCCCAAGACAGCTAGTTTCTATTGTCTACAGATCTCTGATTCCATATAGTTCCTTACGCAGTCTGATCATTGATTTTGGCTTTTGACTTTTTAGTGGAAATCTTGTTCAAGACCTTTGACTGTCCTTTTAATTAATCCTCTCCTGTAAGTCTTTTTGACTCTGATCTCAGCAAAATTTTCCCATCCATATCCAGCCCATCTGACTATTTGGCCTATATGGTTCTTGTAACTCTTTCATTAAATTCAGAGATTGGTCAATCTTATTGCTGGTGAGGACCTTCTACCTGTTTATGGCAACTTTCTAACTGTGCCCCCACAGATAGCAGAGAGCTCTAGTGTTTCTCTTCTTATAAGGGCACTGATCCCATTATCATGGTCCTATTTTCATGAAAATGTAAATCTAATTATTTCTTCCAAAGGTATCACCTAAAAATGACACATTGGAATTTAAGGGATCAACATGTGAATTTTGTGGGCATACAAGTCAGTCCATAGAAATTACTATACAAGAAAGATCTGTATTTTGTAATAAAAAAAATCATGACAACAATCAAATCATCCCAAGTTTGTACAATCTGGACTAATCTCTCTATTCTTAATTATCCCCAGGATCACAATATGCAATGACCATCCAAATAGCAGAATACCGGATTCTAAAAGACCCAATCTTTAAAATGTATAATAAATTTTTAGTGTCTTATAAACATGAAAATGTGAGAACAAAATCAAAGTTACAATTTTTTGTCCTTCCCCCATCTATTCTCCACAAAGCAACCAGAATCGATTTTTAAAATTAAAATATTGTAACATGTCTGTTCTAAATCTTCCAAAGGAGGACACAAAGGAGGACACCTAGAAAGTCCTTGTAGCTAGTTTTTGTCGGTATGTTTGTTCTCATTATTTTCCTCACTCCTACTCTGGAGTTGCACTGGTCTTGTTTAAAATAACAATCTCTTTTCCCATTACTTTCTATTCACTTGTCTTATTTTTTTATGTGCTCATTTTTTTAATACCTCACATAGTATCCATGTATGTGTTTAATATCTATATTTTTCACTATAATATAAATTCCCCAAAAGAGGAATTTACTTTTTCTACTTATACATTCTCAGTGTCTGGAAGTGTGAAAGAGATGCAGTACTACTTATGTAGATTACATCATTGTACTCAACATTTAGCTCCACCCTTTATGTGTAAACTTTGCTAACATGATTCTGCAGTTTCTGCTTCTAGAGATAGGCTATATTTTCCTTTCCAGTTGATGTGGAGTGTGGCTGGTTAACTGGTATTTGCCATTAAAATGAGATAGAAATGGCAGTGTTCTGAACCCTAATCTCACCAGATCACCCTATTACCCTCTCTCCCATTTCACATGACCTCTACCACTGCTATGAGAATATGCTGTGGATATCTTATTAGTACAGAAAGGATTAGAAATACATAAAGAACACTGGGATGTAACTTGCAACTTTTAGACAAAACACAAAGGGTCCAGACTAGTCAACCTCACGTGATCACAGATGCACCAGCAAGAATCACAATTATTGTTTTAGGTACAGAGTTCTCAAGAAGTTTCTTATGGAACAGTTTTGTGGAAATAACTAAATAAAACAGTAATCAGTGAATATTTTAATACCAATATATCTAGTTTTCAAAACACTCTTAAAACTTGATAATTTCTTCACTTATTAGAATTTGCCTTTATGCAGTTTGAATAATCCTATAATTTACAGCTTGAAGAACTCCAAGAAAATATTTAAATGGTATCTGGAAACAGAACTGCTCTGCACATCTACACCTAATTTTTATAACTTCATAGTATATGAATAAGTTAATAGCTCTAAAGAAGAAAACATAGATAATTCTCATATATTTACTGGGTAGAAAGGTCTTCCTTAACAGTAAGGGGAAAACAGCAGAGTACTTTCAGGATAGTGACACCCTGTGCAAAGAACACAGTATATCATACAGTGATGTTCTTATCAGCTGGGGCTGAGTTGGCTTTTCAAATCACACCAAGTTGCTGGTTTTCAAACTAGAATGCATATCAGAGTCACCTAAATACTGGTTAATAATGCAGATATTTTAGATCAAATCCTTGATTTCTGATTCTGTAGGTCTGGAATGGAGTCTTAAAATTTGATTTTTTAATAAGTTTCCAGGTGACATCTGTGCAATGCAGCTGGCTGGAAAGTGCATTTTTATAACCACTGACCTCTGTGGTGTGCTTATTGAAAGATAAGTAGAAAATCCTAAAAATGGTTTTTGCTGCATGTAGAAATGAAACCAGTGATAGTACTACTTTTTTAAAGTTTATATTTATACACTTTATATTTTCTTCTTCTCCAATCATAAACTTCTCTGTTACTGGTTTACTGAAGCAGTAAATTCTTTCGACAAGTCAATTTTGCACCGCAAAATCCCTAAAGTAAGCAGCCTTGTTGGCATGAAATTAATGCATAGGTTCTCTTCAAAAAGGAAGAATAAAGTGGTGAAGACTGAAATTAAAAATTACACAGTGAAATAGAAATAGTAATATATAAAGCCCAAACCTAATCTAAGAAATATTTTATTCATAAGAACTTTAAATATATTAGTTTGCATAACTCTGTCAGTGTAATGTTCTAGCATAAGACCTCCATATTATTAGATGGTATATAAAAGAAGGAAGGAGGAAGGGGGGAAGGAAAGAGGGAAGGAAGGAAGAGAAGGAGGGAGGGAGGGAGGAATAGAGGGAGGAAGGAAGGGAAAAATGACAAGTTATCATGTTACAATTATTGAATCAATACATTTTATATAGAAAGTTACAGAAAAGTTGATTCTGAGAACATCTATGAACAAGTATTAAATTTTGCTTTCATAATGTAAAATAAATTGCTTTGTGAAGTAACATTCTGATATCTTTACAGTAGTTGCCCAAACCTCTCATTTAGGAGATGTCATAGTGTTCACATTTTGAGGAAATGGTTAATAACTGATTCCCGCCAAACAGAAATTCAGGCCTGCTTCTTGGACTCAAAACATATGAAATGAATGTAATTTCTGTAACTATTAAAATCCTGGTTTGCATACTTGAAGAGAAACACAAACATATTCAGTTATGGCGTTCGAGACAGAATAAAAGCCTAAGGAAAATTTAAACTTGGAAGAACAGTTGCTGACATGAAAATAATTTCAACAACCTAAGACCAAATGACAAAGTAGATTTTTTCTTAGTGAATTTATCACAGCCCAAGGTGTATTCCTTAGTCTATGTCTAGGAGTAGAGATGCTTATGGCTAGCATTTCCCCAATACACCACACACACACACACACACACACACTGTTATAATATCTAGGCATATGGAAATTCAAACAGTAACAAGAAGAGTCTTTGGTGAACAATAAATTAGAACATTGTCAGAAAGTATTACAAACCTTGATTTTTAAATTAGCTATTTACTTCATACCATGATTAATACCATAATTTACACTGTGATTCTTAAAAAGAAAACAATTCAGAGAGCAGTCATACTTGATATAGTAAACTTTCTTCCCTATCCCAATGTATGTTAATTACATTAAGCTCTCAGAAATCAATCTTATTGCCTTTATATCCAGAATTTTGTTTGCAAGTTCCACTGGAAATTTCTCTGTCCTCCAAACAAAGAAATGGAATATCAGTTCCAATGCCAGAGATCTATTAGTACAAATGAGAATAAGTCAAATAATTGCGTCATTATTTTCACCTGATGGAATTTCTATCTATCAATCTCTCCAATAGATATATATTTATCATAGAGTGAAGAAAGTTTAGTACATCTATATTTTTCCACATCCCTAATAAATTTAATATAAAAATGGAAACATCGTAGGCCTCCAGGAATCTCACTTACTAAAGTAACTAAGACACAGTGACTGGGCTATATAAGCAATGTGAATATTTATATAGACATAAAATTAGCTTCGTTTTTGAATAGCAGTTGATTAAGAGAATAGGTCAAGTACTTTTCTTCTTAGTTTTTGCATTTTTAACTATGGTGAAGCTTGAGAAAATTTATGTCTCTTACTTACTACTCTAAATATAATGTCTTTTTCTTAATGCATTTAAAGTTTCATACAATGGTTTGCCTTGGGGATACTGTTTAAAGCTGAAAAATTCAGAGTAAAATTCCACATTGAATCATCTTTTTATATACATGCAATAATGATTTATTTTAAAGCTATTATGTGCTAGATATAATCCTAAAATCCTAATCATAGAAGAGCTCATAAATTAGTGAAGGAGGCAGACATAGATAAATATAATGACAATGAGAGGCATTATAATGTAGTAAATATTTTGAATGGAGGGAGAATCTGAAGCAAGAAGAGTTTTGTAGAAGAAAAATTTATCCTTGTAGCTAAGAGTTGGATTACAGTGGGAGCAGAAGCAGAGAAAGAATATTCCTGGCTAGGGGGTTACCATATATAAAGAAACAGTGGAGTAAAAAAGAATGAATTGATAAAATGAAAGTTTGATGTTTAAACTTTTTTTTTTAAGTGTTAAAAAGTACATTTGGAACAGGCAACTTAAGTCCATTGACTATTCACTCTTTCTAAGAAGGCAGATTCACAGAATTCAAAAGAAGAAATGAAGATTTTCAGGTGGTTTGTTTACAGATTTTTCCTCTGCTGAGCTGAATAGTAAACATCAGCAAAGACAATAGCCACAGAAAACCCAGCACTTTCCTTTACACTAGTGCAGAGTAACTGAATCTGCAGATGATTTCCCCAGGGGTATCCCTCAGATTTCTCAAATTATTTGTTTTGATGTATACTTAAATCATCATTTCAAGGTAACTAAAGTCTAGAAATTTATGAGACAAAAAATAGGTTTTTAGAAATGATTTAATCACTCTACTACCTTTTGAATTCTAAATTCCTGGACAATAAGCCTAGAATAACTAAATCTTAGGTTCTTTAGCTGTAAAGTGAAACTACTATATTTATTCTATCTAAGACACAGTGAAATTTAAGACATTCCATTTTTTTTCCTACTGAAAAATGAAGAACACTTTTATAGTATGTCATGAGGTTTTCCTGTCACATATCTGTTGTACTGTATCTGTGTAGAAAGTATTGTTTTAGCCCATCTTGTTATCATACCATTCTTAAATACACAAAAAATAAACTGACAACTATAAGTAAAATCAATTAGTTAAATTATTTTTAATCTGATTAGTATTTAAAGTCTTATTCATTTGAATTATTTTGTCTATGCGTAGACATCATTACTCTTACCTATCCATACAATATCATATTCTGTATCATCCAGATACTTGGAGATACAGCATTTCATAAACTTTTCTTTTAAAGGCACTGAGAATCTTCAATTGTCTTTGAACTTATATGAAGCCAGCTTAATTTTGAATTTACTTCTAGGTCTTTCAACAATACATTATTTAGTCTTCACTGTGATTGTGAAAGTGCTTTAAGGAATTCCAGAATTCATCAACCAGTGTTACCCAGAGTACTGAGGGATTAAAGGTTAAATAAATTTGGAAAAAGTCATTAAGCTATATCTTTTGAAATGTAAATTAAATATTGCCACTTTACATACACTCATCAATCCTAAAATAAGAAAAAATGAACTTCTGTCAAACTAACAATTCTCAAATTTAGTTGTCTAAAGCCTTCACTTTGTGTTGTAATGTTTGTGCTGTGTTTGTGTATTTCTGTGAACACTGGTAAAGACCTTGAGAAAGTCAAGAAATATCTAAGCTGCATGATATGAGCTATGAATTTTGCTCCTTTAAGAAGCCTCTGATGAGAAAAGACCCTATTCTCCACCCATATATCAGATGCATGTGTGTGTATTAGGCTATTGTTAGGTGAATTAGTGGGAAAGGGCATGACTGGAATTTGTTAAGAGCAGTTAGATATAGAAGCTTCAATGGTTTAGAGTAGGTGTGAAAACAGAGAAAGAAACCATTGAAGGGGTCAAAAATAACCCTTAGTTTTGTGGTTTTGCTCCCTACCAAGAAAGGAAAAAAACACTAAAAAATAACCAGATGTAAGTTAAAAAAGAAAAAGTAATAATGTTAAAGACAAAAATGAAACATTACAAACTTTCCTATCTTTACTGAACTAATTTTCATCTTTCCGTGAAATACATATATGAAAATATACTTAATTGCTGACAATATAGTTAAGACATATTTACCCATTTATCATTAACAGAATTTCATTTGAGGTAAAGTATTTGTAAGCTACCCATTAATTTACCTATTGAACACAGAAATAACATTTTAAAATCCAATTCTGAGTTATTAATGAAAGTTAAATTAATCAATTTTCCTAAAATGTCTAATAAATTAAAGTCTATTATAATTGGTATTCTTTCTAAAGTAACTCATGTTTTTTTTTGAATACATATAATTACACTGATGGTTATAGAATAGCAATTGACACATAGTACATTTGCATATTAATAATTATTATGAAGCACAGTTATTTTTTCAGCTACAATTTTAAAGTATGAATTAATTTTAGTACAAATTTTTATTTCATTTCTGTGGATCTGTTTATACAGTCAAAATAGTGTTCTATTCAAAAATTATATTTTAACATTAGTGCAAGGTGAGTAAATGCAAATAATTTTCTATTGTAAACCAGCATGACAAAATACTAATTATTTCTGCTGTTTTCAACTAGATAAGCAATGACAAATATCTTTTAGTGATTTAGACTTTCATCTTCCATATTTGTTATAGATCATGAATTCTCAATAGAGTAATATTATGGCCAAAAAGGGAAAAATTCTGAAAGAAAATCTTAAGGTGTTGGGACATATTTGTGCCTTGTTGAGGACAAAAGAGGACCACCAGGAGAAAATTCTGAGGGGAAAGGACCCTTTTGGTGCCCTTGGCTGAGGAGAAGCAGAATCTTTGGGGAGAAAATTCTGAGGTGATGGGACATATTTCAGACCTTGTTGAGGAAAGGGAGGTCATCCAAGAGACAATTCTGAGGGGAAAGGATTCCCTTTTAGTGCCCTTAGCTGAGAAGAAGCAGAGTCTCTGAGGTGAAATTTGTGAGGTGATGGTACATATTTCCGGCCTTGTTGAGGCGAAACGAGGCCCTCCAGGAGACAATTCTAAGAGAAAGGACACTTTGATGCCCTTGGCTGAGGAGAAGCAGAATTTCTTGTGAGGTGATGGGACACATTTCATGCCTTGTTGAGGACAAGAGAGGACCACCAGGAGAAAATTCTGAGGGGAAAGGATACTTCTGGTGCCCTTGACTGAGTCTCTGAGGAGAAATTGGGTCTCTGAGGAGAAAACTGTGAGATGTTGGGACATATTTCATGACTTTTTAGGGTAAGAGTGGCCCTCCAGGAGAAAATTCTAGGGGAAAGGATTCTATTGGTGCCCTTCTCTGAGGAGAAAATCATGAGTGTATGGTACATATTTTGTGCCTCATTGAGGACAAGAGTGACCCTCCAGGAGAAAATTCTGAGTGGCAAGGGTATAATTTGTGCCTTTTTGAGAAACTGGAGCCTCCAAGAGTTAAAACCTTAATAGAGGGACTTAATTTGTTCTTAGGTATAGAGTAGGATAGTGAATTTTCAGAAAACAGACAGGAGATGAGTCAGCTTTGTTTGCTAATGTAGGTCAATGATCTTCTATGTCTGGAGACTCAGGAGATATAATGGTATAATTCTAGTCTTACTTCAAACCTGAAACCCATGGTCAAAGATGCATAGAAAAATAAGTCTTATCTTTTTAAATTTCTGTTTAGCCCTTAGCAGTTGGTGAGACCCACTGCATTGGTTGGTTGGGCAAGCAATCCCCTTTACCAAATCTAATGGTTCTAATATAAGTCTCATTATCAAATATCTTCATAGGCATACCTACAAGTATGTTTTTTTTTTAAAAAAGATTTATTTATTTATGCATACAAGAACAGTGGTACAGGCCAGATGCGCTGGAGGTGAGAGTATCACCAGAGACAGAGTGGGGAACAGAACAAGCAGATTTACTGAAATACACCACTGAAGGGATCTGGAGGTGAGATAGGAGATGTCTTTTGTGACATATGTGCCACCTTCTTGACTGGGGATGAAATTCATGCTGCATTGGTTGTGGATAGCTTCATAGTGCTGACACTTAACCCCTTGCACCACCAGGGAGGCCCCTACTTACAAATATGTGTAAGCAATTTTCTGACCCAGTCAAGATGACATAAATTAGCCATCCCATGGATTATGACATTACTAGAGTAGCATGTTATTGGATGCCCAATGTATCAGTTCCCTTCCTTTTTGTTTTCTCTTTGTCTTTTATGATTTGAAGATATAACAATTATCCTGTCTCTTTATATTTAAATTCAGAGACTATTTTTGTGCCTGTGACACTATTTCATAGAAAACTTCTGTTGGTAATATCAAGGTAAAACTGTAAAATAGGTAGTGATACCTTTTCCAAAACTGAGTCACCTTGTCTTATACTTATTTAATACAAAATCTATTGGGGAACAAGATTGAGGCTAGTATCTTTATCCTAACTTGGCAGGGAATGAATAGGTATTGACAGATGTTGGTTGGCATAGTGAAACAAATCAAAAACGTCCATGTAATTCTTTGAGAGTTGCTGCCTCCCATGAGCCACAGATTATGATGGATCTTAGAAACCACCATCTGTTCTATCAGACTTCATACTGAGACTGACTGGTGGATGATACTGTGTAGACAGTAGTGTTTTGCCAGATGAAAAGTTTTCCTGGAGTTTGCACAGAATCCCACAGTTCTAACTTTGGCCTGGATGTGGTTTAAAGCAAAATTAGAAATTATTTTAGTGGTTTAGGATATGAAAGCTGCACTCTAGCTCAGGAGTTTATCATAAAGTGTGTATGTATACTTGTTGGAAGTTTTTAAAAGGAATATGTGCAAGTTAGTATTAGCTGATTGCTTCATGGAAGTCAAAACAGGAGAATTGCATGGCTTAATCGGTTCCCATGTCGGGGCCAGCTACAGACTTGGTGATCTAGCATGCAGTTTAAAATTAAAGTATAAGAGATACCAACATGTAAGGAACCTTGGAAATATTAGAGTGGCAGCATTTGTCTGCTGATTCACTCTTCCTAGCTGATTTGCAACATTTAGAAAATTACTATTACAAACTTGTGCTCTTTCCTATTTTAGTCTCTGGCATATGCCTTTGCTTAGGCAAAACCCATTCTCTGCTATTTCATGGATGAGCTATCTTTGTAATACCTTTCTTTAGGGAGGCTGAAGGGTCTGTGAGTGTTCTGTATGTATGTGGCAGAATGATCCCAATTCAATAGTGCAAAATGCTTAATTTATAAACAAGTTCAAGTTGGATTATTCAGCTCAATTTTACTAAAAAAACTGCTTAATTCCTATCTTTCTCATCTCTATGTTTTTAAATTGCTATCCCTGAGACCCTTAGTAGAATGACAGAAAAAAACATATAAAAATAAAAATATGTATATATAACTTCCATATATATATTTTTCCAGGTGAAAGAAAACTAAACAACTTAATTTTTACTTTATTTCTGGAACCCAATAATGGATCAGATTTGAAAGGAAGTCAAACTGTTACTATGTTTAAGAGAAAATAAGGCAGAGTGAAATATTTGATGGACTCTATATCATTGCTAATTTTTAAAGCAAAGACTGGAACACAAGTCTTCTCCCAAACATTGAAATAGAGAATAATCATAGACAATTAAAACATATTTAGTTATCTGAATCCGAGGACAATCTACTAGGATGTGATTATTTGCAGTCAATTATACAGATGATAGCTGTCAAGATTTTTGACATTTTTGTCCTTATCCAACTCTCTTGATGCAAGAAAACTCCAAGTGCTAGGTCTCTATATACCAAATTAACACATGTAAATTACCCAATTAGAGAAAAACTTTAGTCACTATATTAATATGAAATATGAATATGATGTAGAAAGGTGTAAGCTAATTATCCATTCCACTGTCTGAACAGCAAGATATTTTTATAGTCTTAATAAAAACTGTTCTGTTTTTTCCTTCTCATTTTATCTTGCTAGTTCAACATTAGTTGTGATTGCTATTTTATTAGTAACTTAGAACTGCCTAATGATATACCTGTCCATTCTGGTTAAAGTGTTCCCATGACATGTTTTCTGACTGTGTTTTCTCATGTGCATGGTCTACTGATCAATAGTTGGAAAGGTTAGGAGTGTTTGTTCCTAGTTAGACAATGCAGAAAACTGACATGATATTGGAAATATAGTTTATTACATATCTTTAATATCATCAGGCTTAGCGATGCTCTTCATTTCAGTTAAAATAATTGGTACCAATTATACAAATAAACAGAACACATTAATTATTGGTCAGAAATTGGCTAAAACTGCATAGCAGTATCACATTTGCTATGATTCATTAGTTGAACAGAGCAATGTGAAAAGTACAGAATTTTTTAAAAATTTTGCTTAGGAACTTTGTCTTTATGGTTGAATGATTGTAAAAGTGTAGTTGTCAAGGCAACTGTGCAGAACGTCTGCCAAATAAACAGAGAAGTCTCATATGTGGAGAAGCAAATGAAATATACGATCCAGTTACATTTACACCATGGATAAAAGTGACTGTTCACACACTAAAACATTCTGGTTGTTACTGGGTGATAACAGTTGTTTGTATAGCAACAGGCCATGCAAACAATGCATTCTCACCTCTGTACTTTCATATATGCTACACTATGTCCTAGAAATACACTATCTTACCTGCTTATCTCCAACAATCTATTTTCTCTAACAAAATACTTTGTATCAAAAATGCCTGCTAAAATGACTTCTTCCTGGTTATTATGCCTTCTTGGTGTTTGAATCAAATTTTCTAACACTAGTACTATCATTCTTAGCATACTGTTGTATACAAAGATTAAAGATACTGTGTTCTCTAGGAGACTTTGTTCTTTGAGGTCTTAACATTTGATGTACTGCACAATGCTGGCACAGAGAAGATGCCAATTGATAATTTGACACAGAATAGCAATGTTGTCTGATTAACTTTGCAAATATTGTATTTAATCACATTGTATTCAAACAACCTGCTATGATTCCAAAAATAGGAAAAAATAACATGGTCAATAATTGTGCCACCTTGTCCAGTAAATTAGCCTATAGATGCTAGTGAGATTATACTGAAATACAAAGTTTCCAAGAGTATATAGCACTAAAGAAAAAAGAAAGAATTGGTTATTTAAAATAACGAGAATGGGGCCTCACTGGTGGTTCAAAGAGTTAAGTTGCAGCACTATGAAGCTATCTGCAATCATTACAATGCAGTTCCCTCTCAAGCCAAGGACGTGATCAACATGGCACAGCAGACCTCTCCTGTCTAGCACGCTGCTCCTCTAAGCAATGTATTTCATATTTCAACAGCTCTACCTTTTCTGCTCCCCACTCTGTCTCCGGTGACTCCTCTTACCTCCCCTCACCCCCAGTTCTTGTATTCATAAAAGTAAATATTTTTTAAGTTTTTTTTTTTAATTTATGCATACAAGAGCTGAGGTACAGGCCAGAAGTACAGGGGGTTAAAGGATTCACCAGAGACAGAGCGGGAAGCAGAACAGGTAGATTGACTGAAACACACTGCTAGGGGAACAGTGGGAAAAGCAGAAGAGGTCTGCTATGCCATGTGGGTCCCCTCCCTGACCAGGAATGGAACTTGCACTGCAGTGGCTACAGAAGCCCCATAGTGAGGCCCTCAACCCCATGTGCCACTAAGGAAGGCCATCAAATAAATAAATCTTAAAAAAAATAAAATAAATCTTAAAAAAATAAAATAACAAAAATATATTGCATTACAAGAGAAACGATTCCTAAGACACACTGATTTACAAATGTGGATCAACAGATTATATAATGTTATTAAATTGAGAACTACTTTGCTCATATTTTAGATAATTATCATTTTTTAAGGTTTAGTTACACAACAAGAACTGGGGTACAGGCCAGGGATGTGGTGGGTGAGAGGATCCACCAGAGACAGACTGGGGAGCAGAAGAGATGGATCTACTGAAATACGCTGCTGAGGGGAGCAGCAGGTGAAGCAGGAGAGGTCTGCTGTGCCATGTGGGCAACCTTCCCAGCTGGCGGCAGGGATCGAACTCCTGCCACAGTGTCTGAGGTTTGCTTCATAGTGTGTTGCTTAACCCACTGCACCACCAGGGAGGCTCTGACAATTACTTTAATGTATATAAATAATTTGTCATGTAGGATTGTATCATAATTTTATAAAAAGTATTGTAGCAGTTAAAATGCATACACTTTAGAAATTGTATTCTAATAACCATAGATCAGGTAAGAATCTAAGTATAGGTATGCAACATTAAATTAAATATAAAGTTCTTATCTTTGTAACATATTACAGGAATGAGCTGAAATGAGTGAAATATTTTAAGATGCTATTAGTCTTTTGCTCTTTTTCCTTTTCTCTATTTAGACTTAACAAAAACTACTCATAGATGTTATACAGAACTATCTTCATAGTTAGTATGGTAATGAGTATAGTGAAGATAAAATATTTCTTGATTACAATTTTACTTTTTTAAGAATTAGAGAAAATTTAATTTAGACTACTGACTACTGTGTTGCATATGAAGTTATGGCCATAGATTCAAGCCAAATTTATAACTAAATTTCATTTTATTCTACTATCTAGGTATAAGATGAAGTATTATTTCATTTCCAATATGCACTAGGCAGAGACATAAGTTTAATTTATACATATAAACTCTCACTTAAACAACTGGAAAATCTGTTATCATTCCTTTTTTAAAACTTTCTTTTCCTAAGGACAATTTTCTGAACCTCAATCTTAGTGCATACTATCAATATATATTTACAAATGCAAAAATGCATTTTGTTTATTATGTCCTAAAAACTAGATGTAAATATTTCAAAAATCATTTTTTTCTGAGACTTAAAAATTCCTAATTGTTTAACACTTCTAATCATGAGTATCATAATTATTTTAAATAGAATAATTTATCAAAATATATCTTGTTTGCACTCAGTTTGGTTAATTTTAACTCATTAAAACATAGGTGTATCCTTTTCAAGTTTTTTCCATTATCATTAAATTGATTATTGTCCTCTGTATGCTACTGATATATAGTCTGCTAATGTAAGTGACAGACATTTAAATGTAATAAAACCAACACTTTGCTTGTGTCAACCAAATAACCATGTATATTAACATGAGTCTATCAGTAGATATAAACTAACATTTGGCATAAGTTTTAGGTTAAAATGTGCACACAAATGTGTTTTCTAAAAAATCTAGTGATTTAATTGTATTTACTCTGCAATAATCATATTACCCAATGTATTTTATTTACCAGAGAATAGCTCCTTATCTGAAATTAAGTTTTGTAAACTAAGAACTGCCTGTACCTATTGTTCATCATTCACAAAGAAGTAAAATTATCAAAAGGGACCTGTGGTGACAAATTCCTGTTTTGCCATGGACTAGTTTTTGATGACAGAAATGATGACCATTTAAAAATGACTGAAACTAAGTATTATCCCACAATTTAAAATGAAGATAATGTCAGCCTAGGACACACATGCAAATGACTTGTCTACATAATCTCTACACTTAGGGCTTTTCCAGGTAGAATTACTAGAAGTTCATAACTTGTATTCATTTCTATGAAACTGATGATGTATATTTCCTGTCATTTTATTTTAGAACTGTAGAGAACATTATCCCATCTTTCATCACAGCAAAATATGAGGACGTTGGCTTAAGTGTCATTGTTCATTTCAACAGTCACTAATTAACTGGTACTTGTTCATTTCATTGTCAGTTTGAATATTACTCATTGAAGTGAGTGTCTGCCACTTTCTGACTGATTATAATGGCACAATATGAAGGGACTGAGAGAGAATTTATAGGAAAATGCTTATATTACTCAGAGCTTTAGTGATAGTTTGAAGAATTTGGTCATACTAGCAAGTCTGTTATAGTAAACTATATAAATAGTATTTTTTATATTTATACTTAATTTCAATTTCTATTTATAAATGTATTTCTATTTGCATTTAAATGTATATTTAATACATGTATAGATTTGTAGTTATATTTATAAACTGTACTTTTATTAAATTCAAAAAGAAATGACATTTTCTAATATTTACTTATTTGAGAAGTCCCTATAGCACTTTATAATTTCTTTAAAAAACTATATTTACTCCTCAACTCAGCAGTATCCTCACACCCCTGTTATTTATTCAGGGAAAATGAAAACAAATATGCACATTGAACTTTGTACCAGAGTGTTCACTGAGATTCTATTTGGAAGAGTCAAAAACAGCTCAGATGCTTATCAACAGGGGACTGTATAGAAAACTGTGGTATGTCATTAAAATAGAATACTTCTCAGCAAGAAAAAGAGAACAAACTGATGAAATATGCATTAATTTCAAAAACCTAACACTGTGTGAAGGAATACAGACACAAAATAGATTCTTATTTATATGAATACTAAAAAAAGCATATTCAGATATGATATTTTTCACTACCATGTCATGGTATAGATCTCAATTTATTTAGATAACTAGGTATTGTGTTACTTTCATAAACTTGGATTTATAGTGCCTTCCACAAATTTGGGGAGTTTTCCTCTATTACTTCTTTGAATAAGTTCTTGATTACCTTCTCTTTCCCTTTTCTTTCTGAGTTATCCAGTATATTTTATGTAGCCTTTTAACAGAGTTTGAGAATTCTCACAGTGTTACTTCATTTTCTTTTAACACCTAATTTCTTCTTTAACCTGTGTCCTTTGTACATTATTATCATCAAGGTTACTGATTGAAGCCTCTATTTTGTTTCTTTTGCTTTCTTAAATTCCTATAGCAGGGAACTCCCTGATGGCACAAGGGGTTAAGGTGGAGCACCATGAAGCTATTCACAGCCAGTGTAGCACAAGTTCGATCCCTAGCCAGAGAAGTGACCCACATGGTGCAGCAGACCTCTCCTGTCTTGCCCGCTGCTCTCATCAGCAGTGTACTTTAGTCAATCTGATTTTTTCTGTTCCCCAATCTGTCTCTGGTGAATCCTCTCACCCCCTACAACTCTGGCCTGTACCCCAGTTCTTACATTCAATATGGATAAATCTTTTAAAAAATAAATTCCTGTAATGTGTTTAATGTCACTGAGTTCTTTACAGAATCTGTTATATTTTTACTGAAAGCTTCAAATTCTAATTTGTCATTGTTAATTTTATTTTTGACCTTATTATTTTTCTTAGTTTTCTTCTCTCTTTGATTATCTTTTCTGAATTGCTTGAATCATTTTAATTTGTTTTTTCTGAGTTTTCTTCTATGTCTTTGATTTTCTTTATATAATTATGAACTCTCTATCTGATAGTGTAATATAATCTTCCATGTGTTTGTGGTTAGATTCTGGAGAGATGTTCTCTCTTTGTGATGGCAAAGTCCCTTGAGGTTTCAAATTGCCAATTGTAACATTACTTTTTTTGCCACAATTTTCCCTATTTTTAAAATATCTGTAGCAGTAATTTTGAAATTTAAATTACATTTCTATTTCCCGCAGGTGGGGCTGTGGTTTCATTTGATTTCACTTAATACATATGCATGTATATCTACTTTAATATATATTGTGTTATAGTGTATATATATTATAAATCACTCGTGTGTGTGTGTATGTGTTTGGCCTTTACTGACTTCCATATATAATGAGACCTGTTTTTGTTATTGCTGAGTCAGCCAAGTTGGGGAGACTCCTTAGGGGTTCTGGCAACTGTGGCAAGTGGAGGCCTGGCTCATGTTTATGACATCATAAATGTCCCTCTTCTGGAGTCCCAGGTTTGAGACTTAACAGTCTGTTTGATGCCGATGTAATTCACAAGATCAGAATAGTTACTGTGAGGTCACCTAGCTGAGTGAAATTTAGGGCATCTTCTCTGTTGTTTTTCTTCTGGGGATCCTGACCTGTTTAAAGCTTCACAGCTCCTCTGCAAGAGTTTCACCTGGATATAGGATGTGTGGCCCATCACTATTTTCACTGTCTCCAATACAGAGTGCACGGCTGAATCAATAGCCCACAGCACATACCCTGCTGTGGACCTCAGTCTCTAGGTGCCTTCTCTCCATGTGCCTTCTGTCAAGTGAAGTGTGCATCGTAAGTCTCTTCCATGTCCCCCTTGTGCAGTCTGGTGGTCTCTGAGTTACAAGGAGAACTTCAGTCTTAGACCATAGCATAGGTCTCTCTTGACATCCTGTCCCTCAAATTGTTAGTTGCACGTCTTGTGAGCGAAGCAAGGAACTTCCATTATCATCATCTTGCAAGTGTATAATAATATGCTATTTCTTATCATTTATATTTTCAACAGTTGAGAGATTGATAATATCCAGTATAAAGTCCATGAAGATGCAAGGATTAAACAAAATAATATTCCAGCTCTGAATTCAGTAGGAAGCCTTGTGGAATTGGACTACCCTGTGGGTTTATCTAAAATCATAAATCATTCTTATTACACTTGGGTTGTACTTCTTGTTTATCATTTATATATCTGTGGTTCTTTCTCATCATAATTTACCATCTGGTTTCAACAGTTATTGTGGGTAATTAAAGCAAATTCTGTGATTAGATTGGGGCAGAGTAGTAAAGAAAAGAACAGTGACAGCCAGAGGGAAGATGCATGTTCTGGAACTTCAGAAGGCAAGTGCATGGCAAAGAACAGAAGCTCATGGGGAGAGTGGGCAGTGACCTTTTGGAGCTGTAGGCCTCATGTACAGGACAACTTTGTGATAAATGAGAATCTCTTCTTATTAATCTTACATATTATTAACTGGTGTTTGTGGGAACAAATAAGCAAATAGCACAAAGGTCCTCACAGAAAAGCAGGGTGAAAACCTGAATGATTTTATATGCTATGTTAACATAAACATTACCTTTTATTAAAAATTTAAAGGGATGATTATTTTACAGTGATCCATTTTAAGATTCCAATGCAAATTAAAAACAAGTTCAACAACTAAAGCAAAACAAGAGAATTTAACATATCTTTCTAAATTAATATCCTATCTGGGGAGAGCAGAAATAGCAAAAATGAATGTGTCAAATGCCATGAAATCAGAAAGGGTTTTCAGAAAGAGATGATGTTACCCTTTGCATCTGAGCCAATTTGTTTGTTTCACCACTGTCATGGGTTTGTGGACGCAGGGATTTGAAGTGTCCAACATTTGTTCCAGAAGTGAGACAGGAGCTTGTTAATCATTGGGTATTTGTCTGAATCACTTAGCTGCACAGAACTGTAAAACCATCAGTCTGTCTCATCCAGAGTATGTGTTTTGACCAGCTACACTTGAATGGATTTTCTTGTTTGAATTTTTCCGTCAATTCAAACATGGTTTAGATTTCCTGTTGGCAGCTGCAGTGAGTTTTTTTTTTTTTTAAGGTTATTTAACTTGTGAATCATTTCATTGATAAATTTAGCTTTTCCTAAGTGCTTACCTGATTTCTTTGCTAGGGCTGCCACTATGAAAGCCTTTCATTCTGAACTTGAACTGCAGATTTCCAGATCTAGGCCAATCTGCCTCTCCTTGATGGTTACTAGTAAACTCCTATAGAGCTCTTTGAAAATAATTTGAAAGTAATTATCCCCCTATACATTCAGCAGGATAACTACCATGAAAACTAATTGGTGGTTTATTTATTCATCAAATAATCATGGAGCATCTATTTTGGAAAATATAAAAAATAGTCATTAACTTTTTTTATAATTCCTTAAAAAGCAGCATTGTTGTTAAGTTCATTTTTATAGAATACAGATGGTAAGTAAGTGGCTGGCAAACCTCCATGCTTCATACTTACACCCAGGGCAGTAATTTCTAATAGTAATGGACAGCTTCCTCCTTCCTGATGCACTGCCACAGCCTATCACTTTCGAACTATCTAGATAAAGTTGGCTTGAGGGAAGACGATGATTTTCATCCTCTCATACTAATTTTTTTTTTTTTTGGCATGCCTGGAAAGAATGTTAGAGATAGTGGTTCAATTATTTTTTTTTTAATAAAAGCTATGACCTGTTTTGGAAATCATAAAATGAAACTAATCCAACAAATCCCATGACGTGAGATTTACAGCTCTATTTTTAGCTCTCACAGAAGGAATTGTCTGTCAGTTGATCAAAGCTAACATCTATCAATTTGTTTTTTTAGCCAAATTGTAGGGATTTTCTGTCTATATGTACATATTTGTGTATACATTTGTATTGTGTATAACTATCATGCATACATAAGTGTATTTATATCTGAACAATTCTCAAAGCACTTCTCTGTCTGTAATCGCAATGTGTCTTCACTTCTTTGAAGACTATTCACATGCCCTTTCTTCAAAAAGGAACGACCTTTCCTAATCATCTTACATGAAATAAGACTTCTCATCTATTTGTTCTATTTATTTTTCTTTATTGTGATAATGCTTATTAATGTATTCCCTTATTTTATTGCTTCTTTTTATCTACTTAAATTACTCCCCTTGTGGAGGAACACTATCCTCTTTTATTGTCATTGTATTCCTAGATCTTAGAATCACAAATAACATAGATTCAATGCTTAATGGACATTTGTAATATAAAATATCTTTGGAGTAGTAGGGCAAGGTTGTTATTTTGTTGATACTAGAACAAATTCAAAATTTGACTTGCTTATGGTGCACAGCAAGACAGTGAATAATAAGCAAGACAGATTCTAGTATGTTTTTTGCTCTCTATCTTCTCTGCCTTTTCCTGGCACTACCAAAACTTAATGTTGTTTTTCATTTGACCATGGCTTTTGCTTCTTATTATAGTGATAATAAGAAACCTCAGCCAGAGAAAGTTCAATAAGACTTGATAATCAAAAATATTGTTAGATTCGGGCCTTCCTGGTGGCTCAGTGGGTTAAGCAACACACTATGAAGCAAACCGCAGCCATGAGTTCGATCCCTGCCGCCGGCCAGGGAGGGGACCCACATGGCCTAGCAGACCTCTCCTGCCTTGCCAGCTGCTGCCTTCCACAGCGTGTTTCAGTCTGCCTGTTCAGCTCCCCACTCTGTCTGGTGAATCTTCTCACCCCCGACTCTGGCCTGTACCTTAGCTTTTGTATGCATAAATAAATCTTTAAAAAAAATTGTTAAATTTATAAGGAAGTGTAAGAAAATATTGATAGGTGTTACCATGAACAAGAGACTAATATTTTTATGGTCACTCAGACTATGAGTTATAAAAGTGAAGACCTATTATGTGCTTAATTCATCCACCTTATAAAATACCTTGTTAACCCAGGGTTGTACTAAAGCAAAATTCTGAAGGCATTTCTTTATTCCTCATTGCTTAGCGCCTGCCATACTACTTCCAAATCATCGAAATTTATGGTTTAATTGCATAGCACCTATTATTACCACAACCTATTTAATTGCTACTATAATTAGGTCATTTTTAATAGAGGTAAGTAAAAATAGAGATCCTTTCTAAGTTTCTAGTATTTTTTTTCTTTCTACAAGTTTTTACACTTCATTTTCTCTTTTGTGGCAACTATGTATCTTATTTAAAAGAAAGTTTTCAGATGTGGTTGCCTTCTGTGCGATTATAGATCCATAGAGAAATAACAGGATATATATTTAACATTTATACAAAATTGCAAGGATCTATTTTTATAATTAAATGATATTTGTGAGGATGCTAATTTTTTTTTCAATTAATAAGCATTTCCGATATGTGAACAGCATCCCTGCCTAATTCAAACTTTTGGTACTATTATAACTTTCAATGATTTGGTTAGAAATAGGTAGCTAATGAAAGTCTTCTTAAGATGATATTTCAAAGCAGCAACCTGAAATAAATTTAAATAGCACAGAGAGGTAGCTAACGGGCATTGATAGAAATGGATAAGGCAAGCAGATAATGGTGTTAAACAGCAAAACTTGTGTCATTAATGTATATGGAAAAAAAAGCGATTGCCAAACTAAATGTTTTGGGTCCTATATGATAACAGGTATCTTTTATTATTTAAAAGAATTCTCCCATCTCTTTATTTTTTTAATATATTTTTTAATTTACATATATTTGACATTAATTGTAATCCCCATGTATTCCCCATCACTGTAACACCAGTGCACCATCACCTCAGTCCCAAGTGCTCCCATCTTTCCTCAACCCTTCCCCTCCTCCCTCCCCACCAAGTGTCCCAAGTTTGTACTTGTCTTTTCATTTTTGGTTTTTGTGTCTTTATTGTTATTATTATTATTGTTCTTATTCCTTTCCTTGATCCTTATTTGGTTCCCTTATATT
>JAGFMF010011862.1:10474763-10497651 GCA_019455555.1 Galemys pyrenaicus
GTTGGTGTTCATTAGAGAGATTGGTCTGTAGTTTTCTTTTTTTGTGTTGTCCTTGTTCGGTTTTGGTATTAGTGTGATGTTGGCTTCATAAAATGTGTTGGGTAGAACACCTTCTTTTTCGATTTTTTGAAATAGTCTATGTAGGATAGGTACTAATTCAGTTCTGAATGTTTTGTAGAATTCATTTGTAAAGCCATCTGGACCTGGACTTTTATTTATGGGAAGTGCTTTGATGACCGTTTCAATTTCACTACTTGTAATTGGGCTGTTTAAAAAGTCTATATCTTCTTTATCTAACTTTGGGTGATTGTAAAGTTTCAGAAATTTGTCCATTTCTTCTAGGTTGTTGAACTTGTTTACATATAGCTTTTCATAGTATTCTCTAATTATTCTTTTGGTTTCTGCTGTGTCTATTGTGATTTGTCCTCTTTCATTTGATATCTTATTTATTGTGTATTCTCCCATTTTTTCTTTGTTAGCCTAGCTAGGGGTTTGTCTATTTTGTTTATTTTTTCAAAGAACCAGCTTTTAGTTTCATTGATCTTTTGGATCATTTTCTTAACTTCTAGTTCATTATTTCTTCTTTGATTTTTATTATTTCCTTTCTTCTACTGGCTTTTGGGTTTTGCTGTTGTTCTTTTTCCAGTTCTTACAGGTGTGAGATTAGGTTGTTTCTTTGTGTTCTTTCTTGTTTCTTGATGTGTGCCTGTATTGCTATATATTTTCCTTTTATAACTGCTTTCACTGTATCCCAGATATTCTGTAGAGTTGTATCCTCATTATTGCTCATCTCAAGGAATTTTTTAATTCTTGTTGAGTCAGACTTGATTTTACCTACCTAGCTCACAAACTTGGAAAGGAAAGTGATAGATATTTAAAATACTTAAACATAAAACATATAGCAAGACTTTATTAAAAGAAATTAGAGGATAATTTACACTCCTCTGAAATACTAGATTAATTAGAAACATTTTTCAGTTCTCATTTTATAAAGGGGATAGTTGTAAAGATTAATTAATGTGTTAAAAAATTTTAAAAAGTAGGTAAGCCTACTAGCCTGGAAGAATTGGGTACATTCAGGTAAATGACTTCTGATGAATGCTACAGCTAGAATCTTTTACTTAGATTGCTTTCTTTATGTCCTTACCTCACTGGTCTTAAATTATTGGGTTTCTGAATCCATGTACAATTTTCACATCTGGTAATTTTGATGAAGGCTTTGCATTTAATCTAGCAGACAAAGGGTGCCACAGAAGACCTTTGAGACATAGAGATTCAATTATGATAGATTTGGTATTCAGATTGTTATAGTTTTCAGGGTTAAACCAGGAAATATTTTTCTGTATATTTAGATTACAAAAAACATAAAAAGTGGTACATTTGAGAAAAATAATTCTTTTTTTAAAATTTTCTAGTAGAGTGAAAGACATTACCACTATTCTTTTTAGAAAAATGGAAACATAATTTTCTATTAAGTGGAATGACATAATTACAAAAAAAGCCCACAATTCTTTTATGTGGAGTGTAGGTTTTCCTAGGCTGTCTTCCCCAATCCAGAAATTTCTGGTAGTATTTTGGCAATAATGAAGAGAAATAGCCCAGTTCTCCCACCAGATGGTGAGAGAGGTGGTGGTTGTTTTTCATTTTTTTTGTGTTGATGCCTTAAAATAGAAAAAGACAGGTGAGAAGACAAGTAGAAATGAAGAATGTAGGGAAGAAAAGAGAAAAAAAGTTTAAATAAATCCCTGTTTTTGTAACAGGGTCATCTCCAGGAAAATGGGAAGTTCCAAAATCCCAGTTCCACCCTAAGTGTGTGGAGCTGAGCAAAATTAAAAGATGTTAAAAAAAAAAATAAAAGAACAGAAGAAAGGGGGAAGAAGGAAGCAGGATGAAAAGCAGCATGGAAACCTAAAGGAGGCACATGGAGCAAAGGGACATATAAAGAAAGTACACTTGCTTCTTGGTCTTAAACTAGTTAACAGATGTGGGTGAGAGACCCGTTGGGAAGTTAACAATGGCAGCTTTCATCTTAATTTTAATTTTGCTCTTTTCCTCCCGGATTTGTCTAACTCTATCTGACCCTTTTCTATAAATCAACTTCATGGGGAATGGGAGGAGAGATGTCAGCCATGTATACAGGGAAGACTTCCTATGCAGGTACTTGATGTAATTTCTGAGCCGTTCCCAGATTGCCTCTGACCCTGGTCACACAATTGGTCAGTGGCTACCTAGGCATCCCTGGCTTAATGTGAGACATTGTCTTAAGGCAGTCATGCAGGAGTGTCTTATCCAAATTCTTCATCTACACACAGGTACAGAGGCCCGAACAGTAGAAAAGCCACATCTTCCTCATTCTGTTAACCATTTGTTGCTCTCACTGAACACTATTTCACCTGCTCCAGCTAGAAAATACCATTTCCAACCCATAGTCCCACAATCCACAGGTATGACCTCAGTTTTATCTCCTAAGGATGATACCCACTCTCTTATAGGTAACCAATATTTACTCTATCTCTTTTGCTCTTAATAGTGACTCTGCACCCCAATTTCAGATTGTTTCAAATGTACCTTCTTAAATATATTTGTTGATAAGAATCTAAAGTTTGTGTTCATGATAAAATTTTGTCAGACATATATTCTTATTTATATCCACAGGAAAAAATGAAATGAATCAACTGTAAAAGCAATAGACACTTCATTACTTTTTCTTGGGACAAAAATAAAGTGATAGTATATTTTCAGCTCACCTTACTGTATTTTCAGAATGATGTACCACACTACTTCTAATCACTCTCACACACACATTAAAAACATTACATAGGAGTACCAGTGCTCCAAAAAATAATGTAAATTCACCTGACTAATATCATGAATCATATCATCCCAAACATATGATAAGAATTGAATTAAACATCCAGATAATCCAGTCTGGGGTGATATATTAACATAGCTATAAAGATGGATACATAATTTTACTTCTAAAATTACATGATTCTGGAAGTGATAGGTAGGCTAATTCGATTTCTTCTACCATGTGAGAGTTCCTGGGGACAATGATAACATAACCAAGTGACTTTATATGTAGTGAAACTATAACCCTTTGAAATTGAACACTATTGTTCATTCTTATTGTTGAGTTTTTTTCTCAGATTTTAAGAAATTCCCTCAAGAGTCTGAAGTGGTTGGTGGAAATTTTAAGAAAAAGGAGAGAAAAAATTTAAAAAATAGCCTAGTAAACCATCTACATCTATTTCTTAGAACTAATAGCTGTAAATCATAAGGTAGCAGTACTTTTTACTAACAACAGTAGGAGTATGAATCAAAGCAGTAATTTTAACTTTAAATGCCAGCAATATACAATGCTAACGCCAAATACCACTGCAGTGGCCATAGAAACCTTTCACTTAAAATTATAGCACTACCCTTTGCAGAATGTGTGTGCAGAACTTCATAAATTGCTGTTTTTGCTTGCATACACCCCTCAGTCCTTAACCCCTTCCTAATCAGTTCTGATTCCTCTCTTCTTCACAGGTAGCTACCTTTTCTCCTACAAAGTTGACTGAAATATGATTCTATTATAAATGTATGAAAATTTTCTTAGGTTTTCCAACTTAAATTTGGTATTATCATTTAAAATTTCAGAACTGTTTAGAAATTTGGAGATAATCCTATCAGTTATTTTTTGTGTTTGAGCAGTAAATGTAAATGAATTTTCCAAAAAGTAAGTTGTGATAACTGTTCCATTATTCATGATATTACAGGGCTAAGCATTTTGGAATATATTCATTTTACAGTGTGACCTTTGGCCCTACACCTGTAAGTCACTTTTACAAGTGAGTACCAAGTGACATGTGAAGAGTCCCAGAAACCTATATATATATATATATATATATATATATATATATATATATCTCAATCAGTTGTTCCTTGGCTGGATCCCAAAGTTGCCCATTGTACTTCCAGGGCCACTTGATAAAGGGGAATAACAACTGATATTCATTGTAAGTTGACTCTTCGATATTCTCCAGTATTTGCCAAAGAAAACTCTAGGTAAGACTGACAGCTGCTTTAATTTTATGTTAGTAGTAATGAATAGACACAATGAAACTTTAGGTATTCCAAAGAAAAATTTCAGGAAGAAGCAGTGATACTAATTGATTTTCCTTTAAAGTGTTTTCTTTTTGCACATATTCAGAACTCAGTAACCCTGTGAACACAAAATTAGTCTATTTCATAATGTCAGTGCCTTGGAAGCCAAAGTTCCATTTCTTTTGCAAGTAGGTGATTTTTAGAATTTAACTGTTACAAAGCCTTAGAGTCATGATAGACTCTGATAGACATCCTGCAAAACTATACTTGGCAGTTTCTGGTTCCTAAACCCAGATTGGCACTTGAGCATGACTTTGAGGAGGGTACAGCCTTAGTCCTGCACTTAGTTCTAGTCCCCATGTCTGTAGATACTGGGCATTAGAATTCATGTACCAGAAACTGTGCAAATTAATTACTTGCATCTTTCCAAATACTTTAATACAAAAGTACATGGCTCTCTAAAATTGTGTCCCTATATTAAATCCTTCCAATATAATAGATCTCTTGTGCATCTAACTGATATTGAGTTACCTAGAGACACTTTCTTCTGAAGAACGTTCATTTTCACCACGATCATGAAACTGTGAAGTAAAACTCAGTTCTAGGCACCAATGGATGCTAACAGTACTAGCATTTGCAAAGGCACGATTTGGGCTTGCTTTGTTTTTTGTTTGTTTGTTTTTTGTTTTATCCTCAGATCTTAGAACTGTTTCTAAAATAAAATAGACTTGTTAAATTTTTATTTAATAAATGAATAAATGAGTGTAAAATTCCATTAAAAAAACAATAGAAAGATCCAACTCTCTAAGGCTTGGTTAGATATTATAAATGTGAGCTTATTATTAGCAGAGTAAAATAGGCACAAGGAAAGTCACCCATCCATTTTCAGTCAAATAACAATAAAGATCAGCATAGCCCAAAACAAAAGTTATGATTTAGTTGAAAGAGAAAATACCAAGGACAACTAGACATAATTTTAATATTGTTTTCACCATTTTCTGGAAGTATAAAAATCAACTTTAGCAGGCATAGGTGAAGGAGGAAAACAAGGGAATATAAAATTTATAAAATGCCTATTGAAGAATACAGATGGGAATCACAAATGAGAGAAGATCCCATGAGCAAAAGCTGTAAAAAACAGGATGAAATCGAGTCATTGTAAGTTGACTCTTCGATATTCTGGGTAAGACTAACAGCTGCTTTGATTTTATGTTAGTAGTAATGAATAGACACAATGAAACTTTAGGTATTCTAAAGAAAAATTTTGGGAAATAAAGAGAAGTGTATTCAATGCAATGATGAAACACATGCCTGTGTGGCTGCATGCATGCATACAGTGAAACAAGCTATTTAAATATTTCAATGTAATGCCTGGATTTTGAATTAGAAGAGCCTTTATGTTTCCCCTTATACTTATTCATAAAGAGGTTTTACATTTATGAGCAGGTTGCATTACGTGAAAAAGAGTAATGAACTGGAAATTTCTGTTTCTGCAACTAATGGTATGCTGGGAAAAAATTGTGGCTTCCAGTTTATTACTCTATAGCACTGATGCTGCTCCATGTGATAATATGCCAAACATCATATTTGTTTTTAATTTGTAAAACATATTCAGATCCTAGATGTAAGCCAGGAATCCAGACACTTTTCAAATTTTTGGGTCCATGCACCTTTCATAGTAAATAAATGGCACTTTATATATCAAACTTCTCCCTTATAGGAAAATTGTTCATCTTCCCTTAGTAGACAAAATGTTTCCCCAAAGATGTATATGTTCTAATCTCTGGCATCTGTGACTACATAATTTGGCAAAAGGGACTCTGCAGATATATTTAAGGTTATATACCTTAAAATAGAAATGATTCTGAATTAGCAGATGAGGTTAGTATAATCCCATGAGCCTTTTAAAGCAGAACTTTCTCCAATTGGGGTCAAAGAGATGCAGCAGACAGTGTAAGTCAAAGAGATCAGGAGTATAAGAAGCACTCATCGGATATGTCCTTGCCAATTTGAAGTGGAGGGGGCAATGTGACAAAGAATGCAAGTGATTTATAGAATGGAGAGCTCCTGGCAAGTAGCCAGCAAAACAAAACAAAACAAAACAAACAAACAAAACAAACCAGTAAACTTATCCCTACAGTGCAAGAAAATAAATTTTTAAATGTTGAATGAACTGAAAGTAGATGCTCTCTCAGAGCTTTAAGTTAAGAGTCCAGGCCAACCAATAGCTTCATTTGATCTTTGTGAGAACCACTGATGTCAGAGCAGCTATTCCTCTGAAATTCTCAGCTACAGAACTTTGTTATAATAATCATTATATATTATAGATGAATGAGTAAAAATGAAGTTATATATATCTATAATAAAATAATTTAACAAGCATAATATATGTTCTATACATGTGTAGTGAAGTCTTGCCATTTGTTATAATGGGAATGGAGGATACTAAACTTACTGAAATAAGCATTATCAGAAAGACAAATATCATGTGATTTCACTTATATGTGCAATCTAAAAAATAAAATAAATAAACAAAATGTATAGATACAGAGGAGAAATGTGTGATTCCCAGAAGGGGATCTGGAAATAAGCAAATTGGTATTAAGAGATACATATTTATAATTATAAATAAATAAGTGATGGGAGTGTAATTTACAGTACAGAGTCTGTAGGTAATAATATTGTGCTGCAAATTTGAAAATTTGCTGAGAATAGAAGAAAAATAAGCATATGACACAGTGATCATTTCACAATGTATAACAACATCATTATATTGCTCTCCTGAAACTTATATAATGCTGCATGTCAGTTATACCTCAATTAAAAATAATGATCTATATGGGACAAAGAGGAATTCTCAAGCATGATAAGCAATAGATTGAAGAAAATAAAAATTTAGTACATCAAAAAGTTTTGACATAGTTAATGTACTGAGAGGTAGTTTTATAACATGAAATGCATACAGTGGATAACAGATAAGTCTGGTAAATGCCCTGATATTCTACTACATGCTCTTAGGCAAAGAAGAGCAAGATAAACCCAAAGCAAGCATAGAAATAATAAATATAAGACCAGAAATCAAATTGAAAACAGAAATCAGTAAGGAAAAACAAATGAAATGAAGAAGCATTGACATGATTAATAAAGTGGACAACCTCTAGCAATACTGATAAAGGAAAAGACAAAAATTACCAATAAAAAATGAAAGAGAGAACATTACTGAAAAACCTGTAGTCATCAGAGAATATAAGTGTATATAACAAAAAACTCTATGTAGCAACACGTACCACTTAGATAAAATAAATATTATCTGAAAAACACAAAGTACCACAATTCACACTGTAGGAGACTATTTGAATAGCCTTGTAATTATTAAGGTCATTGAATTGGTAAATAACTCTCCCCCAAAAGGAAAAAATAAGCACAATTCAATAAGGAATTCTTCCAAATGTTTAAAGAAAAATTAACACAAATTCTATATAATTTTTTTCCAGAGAATAGAAGATATGGGAACAAATGCTAATTTATTTCATGAAACGATTGAGAGTAGGTTTGATGTCACATATGTGTTACATGTGCAGCCTTAGAATCCTGTTTAGCCCTATACAAGGGCAATGACTATAAAACCATTTGCTTCAGCTCATAGAATTGATCCAGCTTCCCATCCTCATACAAGACAACATAAAAAAACAGACATTTTAAAATAAGGGTTACCAAATTATGCCCACCACAAAGTTACCCATAGTCCACCACACAATCCAGTGTGTACCTTCTTCACCTTGCCCTTGCCTCTCTTCCTCCCCTAGAAGTCTCATATCTATAATCAGCTTTGTGTGATAAGTTCTTAATTTGGATTTATCTGACCCTTTGTTTGGTTTTTCTATATTACACATACATGTGACATTGTCTGGTATCTGTCTTTCTCCTTCTGACTAATTTTACTTCCAGCTCCTTGTGGTTGCAAATAAGAGTTTATCTTTTATAATAAATAAATGGTTTCCCATCATGTATATCTACCACATCTTCTTGATATGCTCGTCAGTTTCCATAGTTTGGCTCTTGTAAATAGTGTTGCAATAAACAGCACTATTAGTGCTTTTGTATTATCTAAATAGCTACCTCATATGTAAGTATGCATTAATTCTATACAGTTTTTTACTAGACTGTATAAACTATGTGTGTATATATACAAATAAACACTTTCTATTTATGTAGTTTCTTATTATCTTTTCATAGCACTTCAATCTTTCAATCTCAATAGGTTAAAAAGAGTATACTATTTTAAAACATCCAATCGACTTTTTTTATAAGTAAAAATGTTTAGTTACAATTTTACATAGTTCAGTATAGAATATCACATTACTTTCAGGATGGGTTATAAGGTCGAGGAAGTACCTATACTGTTTTCTGACAACATCTTTATACAAAGAGGAGGAAGAGAAATACTTTCCAGAGTCCCCAAAATAGCCCAGTTCATAGCAAAACATGTAGAGTTGAATAAACATATTGCAATTTGCATAGCATTGCCCAAGATGGAGGCAAAAACTTCGCCTTCACTGCTCATTTAATATATTCAAATTCCATAAAAGAAAATGACTTGATACTATCAGGAGCTGCTTTAATTACTTTTACTCATTCTGGTTCACCAGTGAGAAGTTCTCTGGGTACTTAATAGGAAAATATAAAGTCACTTGAGCTCTTGTTCGTCATGAATAAACTTTTTATTCTCTAGATATCCTCTTATAAAGAACGTCTCATAACTGTACAGTACTTAATTTCAATCAAGTTGTCCAGCACAGTTTTCAGGTCTAAGGTATACTCAAGCATCATTATAGGGTTATCACTGTATATCTTGGGTTTTCAATAGAATTATGTACAAGGAACTACTTGGTGCTCAATTTAAAACTAATTTAGGGCCTCCCTGGTGGCTCAGTGGCTTAAGGAACGCACTATGAAGCAAACCGCAGCCCCTGCAGCATGAGTTCAATCCCTGCTGCCGACCAGGGAGGGGACCCACATGGTGCAGCAGACCTCTCCTGCTTGGCCCGCTGCTTCCCTCAGCAGTGTACTTTGGTTGATCTGCCTGTTCTGCTCCCTGCTCTCTATGGTAAATCCTCTCTCAACCCCCCACACCTCTGGTCTGTACCCCAGTGCTTGTATGCATAAATAAATAAATCTTTAAAAAAAATAAAACTAATTTAGACAAATGATGACTAGTCTGGCATTCAAGTCTAAACTTTATAGATTTATAGGGTAAATCTGTCATTAAGGGAGAATTTCTAGTTTGAGAATATGCTGTACTAAATGAGTATAACAAAGACTGTAGAAAAACTTCTAGGGTGAAAATATATATACATATATATTCAAATGTCCTAGGAATTAGTGCATAGGCATCTTTGCAGGCCTATTCTGCATAATTTGTGGAGAGTCTGATATTAAAGAGTTGTAGTAGGTGCTTATGGGAGACATAAAGGACTAAGTTAAAGGTTGATGAGAGAACACCAAAAAACTGTTCATGAGTGTAACAAGTTCAGACTTCCTTCTTAGAAAATAAATCGTAGTACATGGAAATGACAGAAGACAAACTGAAGACAGATTTTTCAGTTAGCAGGAAGCCTGAAGTGACTTGGCTGACTGAAACTGGTATAGGGTTTCTCAAGAGATTGCCGTCAAGATGTTGAAGAGAGGCCATGTCATCAAAAGGCTTTATTGTGCCTGGAAAATCAACTTGCAAGATGACTCATCTATGTGGTGTTCCTTACCCTGTAGACCTCTCCATCAGGACATTTTCAACAAGGCAACTGATGACTTTCATTTTGGTCAGTGGCTACCATACACAATGAAAGTCGTGAGAGTTTAGAATTGCTTAAAATTGTATCTGGAATGTGGTGAATTCTCTATTTTAATGATACCTACTATTATTTTGAAATTATTTTTCCGTGTAATAATTTATGGACAAATTACTAAAAAAGTCCAAAGGAAGGAAAGTATGTTTCAGATGGCTGAAATAAATGAAGAAATAATAAGTAGTTAGCATTTAAGTTAGTGCTTGAATTTAAAGGAGAAGGGAAATCCCATCAATTGGGGAAATACAGAAAAAATAGTAATTTTCAAAAGAATGGAGCATAATAATTTATTTTAAATTCTCTAACTTTATACAGGATGTAGTGTGGAAATAGAAAACATGTTGAAAACAAAAATCAATAAATTTAGTTCTGATTTAGAAGGGTCACACTAAGGCATCCTCAGAAAATACATAGTGATGTACTTTGTTGAAAAACTAAATATTAGTAACTGCAGGATATGTATTTATATATAGAAATATGTTAAGGCCTATAACGAAAAGACACGGAAGAGTCTTTAGTTTTGTTTGTCATAGGATTTTTTTTTTTATCAATAGGTATACAAGAAATTTATCAGTGAAATTTTTGAATATAAGCAAAAACTTTTTTTGCATTAACTAGTAGAGTAACTATACATGGATACTGATTGTGGCACTAACTCACTGTAATATCTCAGAAAAAATTAATGTCCAGGTTTCTTTACTTAAAATAAGAACTTACAGACTCCCTGGTGGTACAAGGGGTTGAGTCTCAGCAGTATGAAGCTATCCACAGCCACTGCAGCACAAATTCAATCCCAGGCAGGGAGCTGACCCACATGGCACAGCAGACCTCTCCTGTTTAGCCTGCTACTCCCTTCAGCAGTTATTTCAGTCAATCTTCCTGTTCTGCTCTCCATTCTGTCTCTGGTGAATCGTTTCAACCCCCACACTTCTGGCCTGCATTCCACCCACCTCTTGTATGCATAAATAAACAAATCCTTAAAAAATATATATATATATAATAAGAACTTAAAATATTAAACAGTCTGCATGGTCCTGGTGGTAATATGATTCTTTAATATTCAAGTTAAGAAAAGACATTTGTGGGCCTCCCTGGTGGTGCAATGGGTTAAGCAATGCACTGTGAAGCAAAGGCCACTGCAGCACAAGTTCGATCCCTGCCTCTGGCCAGGGAGGGGACCCACTTGGCACAGCAGACCTCTCCTGCTTTGTCCGCTGCTCCCCTCAGCAGTGTGCTTCAGTCAATCTGCTTGTTCTGCTCCACACTCTGTCTCTGGTGGATCCTCTCATCCCCCACACCTCTGGCCTTACAAGTTCTTGTATGCATAAATAAATAAATCTTTTTTTTTTAAAAAAAAGACATTTGTCTATCAATGTCTATTAAGCCCAAGTAGTTTAATTATTTGTTTAACACTATTTATTTTGTCTGGTTGATCTGCCCATTGGTGAAAATGGGGTTCTGAAGTCTAACCCCTACCACTATAGTATTGCTACCAATGTCTGTTTTCAGTTTTTCTAATAATTGTCTTTATATATTTTGATGCTCCTTTGAATGGTTGATACATATTGATGAGGGTAGTTTTCCCTGAATCATTTTCCTTAGTCATTTCATAGTGTCTATCACCATAACTTGTCACCATTTTAGCTGGAAATTTGTTTTATCTGATAAAACTGTGACTTTCCTTGTCTTTCTTTGGGTCTCATTTGTAGGACTGTTTTTTTAGTCTTTTCCTCTGAGCCTATATTTATATTTTGGTGCTCTAGTGCAGCCTGTAGATAACAAACTACTGGGTTTCAGTCCCCTACAGGAAATATTGAAAAGAATACTCATATCTAAATCAAAGGGAAGATCATCCACACATACACAAAAACTGAATAATGAACTAGACAGAACTAAAACAACCTGAAGATAAAATGGCAGTAACAAGTCCTCACTTGTCAATAATTCAACTGAAATGTAAATGGACTATTCTCACCATTCAAAAGTGGCTGTTTGGATCAGAAAGCTAGAAAGAATGTGAATATAACTTTTCATTCAATTCACTCTAAATCATTGCTCCTGATATGACATCTGCTCTTCTTGAACTTACTTTCCATATCCATAAAAATAGGGTACATAATTCACTCATCCTTAAGGAATAAGTAGTGTGTAGTGTGTTACATACTCCCTCCCTAACCTCCAGAGAAGATTTCTCTCTGTGCATTCTTAAACGTGTAAATGAATGTAACTGCCTGAAATTTACATGTCCCAGGGACATTTGCATTTCAAAATGAAGCAAAATCTTTAGTTACTGATTCTTAGGAAGGCAAACATACACCTCTCTAGAGATGTCTAAGAAATTTGGAGAAGGGAGGAGGAAGCTTTCTTTCTTTCTCAATAATCTATCACTGCAACAAGATCCAGCTCATCCACTACCTTACATTAAGGGTGATGTGGTTTGGCTCCTTCAGGATGTAGGACTTAAGCAAAGGAAGCAGTGAGATTAAAAGTGTGGAATATAAAAAAAATCAACCATCAGAAACATTATAACAACTTCCATTCCATGGAAGTTCTTGGTTAGCAAAATCATCTGGGTCATATACACGTTTTCTATACCACTTCTTCAAACTTAGTTGTTCAGTTTACCTTTCTGTCCTAAATTCAGATTGCATTTATTTAATCTAAATTGTATGTGTACCACAACTTAAATTTTCCATCTTCTTGTGTGGACCTGATTCTTGAAAGTTTGTTAATAGTCTAATTTTCACATTCCATCCTGCCCCCTGGTTTCTGATAAGAAGGTCCCATATTGTTGTTAACAGATTTAGGGAACCAGCTCTACAGCATCACATGGTTATTCTTGGCCATTACCTGAGTTTTCTTAACCTGTTTGTAAGATGGTTTACCGCTTCAATTATCTCCTTCATCATTTTATCCACTGAAGACACTTAGAACAGGTCACTCCAAGATGATCAAAACAGAATACCCCAAGATTTTTAGAGTTGGCCTCTTCAATACTTCTTATTCTGGCATGCGAAATCAGGAAAAATTACTCCACCACATCTGAGTTCTGGATGAGATAAAACATTTCCAGTGGCCAGACAGTAAGAGGAACAATAAAAACTTAGTTACACATGTATGGAGAATTTACATAAATGTACATTTTAAAGTAAAATGAGGTAAACCAAGGAAATGAGTATTCATTTCCTAACACACCTGGAGTGTCAAGGTAAAAATGGGGATAAGGAGGGATGACTCCACATTTTTACTCTGAGGGAATACAGATAGATTTCCTAAAACAGAATATTACCTTTCTTTCAAAGCTACTGTGAATATTAAAGAAGATAATACATCCAAAGTGTGGAGAGAATCTGTTATGTCTTCAATGCTTAAAGAAGGGAAATGCACTCTGAGTCACAATTGGAATACTGATACACATCTCATCAGAATTAAAAGTGCTAATAAATCTTTATTTATAAATTAATGTATTTTCATTATGAAATTTAACTTGTAGTCTCTAGATTCTGTAAAACAGGAAATGAGGATGAAGTGTCACTTTATTTCATAGATCCCTATTTTAGGCAAGCCAGTTAAGTGTACAATCTCTGGATCATAATGAAAATTTGAATCTTAGCACACTACTTCTTTCTATTATCTATGAAAATTTAATAACCTACTCAAATGGAGATAGTACCATATATCTCATAAGGTTGTGTTTAGGTTTGATTATATCTCACTGTAGATGAATATAGAGATACATAGATGTAGAAGATATAAATATATGCCTGTGTGTATATTAGGATGCACCATATTAAATAAACATTATTTGTAACTTTATTTTTTCGTAGATTTCTGTCTCTGAACCATTTTTCCATTAAGACTGTTTTGCTTTTTTGATTTATAGATTAATCAATATAAGAATGTTGGTGTGGATTTTTTTAAGTTTCTATACATCTTCTTTGAGGAAATCGATTTTCCACAATTTAAATGGATTTTGGGAGTTTACAAAGAAAAATATTTTAAACATTATTTTATTTGAGCTGCTTTTAGTTTTATATCTTTTAAAACAAAATTGCCTCTAGTAATTTAAAAGAATCAGTTTGCAGCTAAAAATCATGGCCAATAGGAAGATGATATTGAAAATACATTTTCAAGAATTCTTATAAAAATATTAATTAAGACCAGTTTTTTAAAGTATAGGTGGCAGGCATGGTCTAGAATAAATCCAGTCTCTAGCTCTGTCTCATAAATATTATAATAAATAATTAAAACTAACTTGTATTTTGAAGATATTCTATGTTGAAGTTTAAGGAACTTAGCCCAAAAAGAAAGTAAAACTGCTGCTTGATATTCATCAAAGCTGAAACACCATTTTTCTCCCCAAAGTTCTAAACAAACTGCTTTTCAGAAGCAAAGACTCATGATTTTTACATTTCTATGTACATTTTTCTTCTAAATGTCACCTATGAATGGAACCTTTTGCAACAAATTGTATATTCTTCTGACATCTAGACTGAAGTTCTTAAAGGATCCATTTTGAAGCTTGCTCAAGTATGATAAGTGACATTTTTAAACCATCATCAGACAAAAATTTTCTTCCTTTTTCTGAGCATTCTGATAATTACCCTCTACTGCAAGACCAATCAAAAAATAAAAAAACAGTGCAAGCACATCAAACATGATTTAACTTGATATATGAATATTACATTTCATCAGACTAATTCCAGAGGATGACATTATAATTTCAGAAATTTAATAAAATGATTAATATTTAATGTGACATGACTTGTATATTATTTTGCTGCTGAAATTATTTTCTCAGGAGTATGTGAATTCAATAAGATATAAAAAAGCAAGCAATGTTATTTGTTTGGAACTTTAATAAACTTCATCTCTAGTTAGTGAATTGATAATGCAGTGAGTCAGAGAACATTAACAAATTATTTTCCAGTAAAAGAATATATAAAAGTTACCCTAATGGCAATGAAATTAGCATAGATATTTTTTTAATTTTCAAGAACTGAGTATCAAAATATTGAATAGTCAAAAGTTGCCTTCCTGGGCATAATTTTTCTGCCAAAATTGTTCGGCAATGACCAATTTGCAAGAAATCTATACCTTTAATTTTAGGGATCAGGTACCCAAGAGGCTTAACACCCAAATCAGTTAATTCACCCTATCTTTAACGAATTGCAAGTAAATTAATTTGGCACACATAGCAGGATATTCTTAATGCAAATGTGGCCTCCTCTGTTTTCCTATGGCTTCCCTAATTAGAAATGACATTATTATTATATTAGTATGTGAAAACTGGGATAATCATCTCATCTCCATTTCTGCATAGCAAACAATTTTTTCTGCAGTCTCAACAGAGCTATGCTTTGTTATGCTCCAACCTCACCCTTCTGGGGTACAATTTTAAAACAGTAAAATCCACAAGACTAGAATAATAGGGAAGTGATTGAACTATTCAGATTCACCAAATCATGAAGCAGATTATGGTATTTCTCTGCTATTAAAAAAAAAAAGTCTGTTGTTATCCTTCTTAAGACCTTCATAAAAGACTTTTCCTTTAGTGCTAGGTTCCATTTTTAGTATCACGGTCAGAGAAAAAGATGATTCTTTTGTGTTCAACTGAATTAAAAATAATCCTGGGGCACTGATTCTGAAAGGAATGCGGAAGGAGAGGATCTTTAAGTATGGTAGAAATTATGTTAGAGAGAAGCAAGAGCCAATTTAAAAGTTCTTCAGACAGTGTCTGCTGTATAGTAGGTGTTTAATACTTAAGAAAATATTAACATTGGTTCTCTACTGGGGCCATGGAAACTATAGCCATGTGTGAAATTGGTAATCAGAAATTATAGATTAGTGTTAGTAATGTGTATTTGAGTAAATTAATTTGCCCCTTGGAGCTTCAAATTTTCATTTGTAAAATCAACTTGAAAGATATCTCAACTCACTGGGATTTTCTCTTGAGTAATATGAGAGTTGACTGTAATATAGCATGGGCGTCAACCATTGTAGCTAATAAATGCCGGTTCAATCCCTTTTTTTCCTATGAATTTTAGGGCATCAACTTAATCCTGGTACAAGTGGTAAGTACCAAACTCTCTGTCTTAGTTTCCTACTCATCTAAGGAAATTGTCATTCCTTTCTCACTGCTTTTTAGATGAAATGAAGCAATTCTTGTAATAATACTTCATGAAGTTAAGAGACCTTTTTAGATGAAGGGCTTATTACAATAGATGGAAATTGTTCCAGTTTAATTTTGTCACTAGAGATCTTTTAAGAAGATAACAATAACTCAGTCACCAACAGGAAACCACAATCTAAAAAATGAGTTGCAGGTTCATATAACTTGGTACTGTCCTGGTGCTATCTAAAATTAATAATAGATTCTAATGTCATTATGTAAATTATTAATATTATATAAGTAGATAGCTAATAAAATTGAACCTATTAGGTAGGGAATAAAAATGACTAGAAAAAAGTGTGATCATAGCTAAAGCCTGCAGATTTTGCTTCTATGGGAGTCTCAAAAAAGCTTTTTTCCAAAATAAAATGTGCCAACATACTTTTAAGATCAGGTGAGCAACTCTTTAGCTTCCTAGTTCTAATCACATGGCAAATTATTAATATTCTTTTAATCATATATATATATAAAGCTAGGTAGGTCTACTCTTCACAAATAATACTTAGAAAAAATTTTTTAAAAGAAAGTGCCTACTACTACCCCAGGAACAATTCTAGAAATTAGTTCTTTAAATAGGACCTTGAGAGCATATATGACATTCACCAGCATCAATATTTCATTATAATCCCAATGACTTCTATTTTTAAGGGCGATAAGGAAGAAACCAAAGTGTATTTGAGGTATGATGTTCAATGCCACATATCACGAAAAACTATTATTAAGTAAATTGGTTACTTATTTGAAGAATTCTCTGAAATGAGAAATAAAAGAGCACATTGGTTAAAAGCAGTAAATGATTTATTACAAAAGAAAAGAAACTCTAGGGGAAAAGTGATATTTGTCACTGGAATTTTATGGCCTGGTTTCACAGAAACACAAGCTGTCTTCGCTTTTTCAGAATGTTTTAATTTTCCATAAAATACCCTTTCCATTAGGTATTTCTACCACTGATTCACATATCACAGACTGTCGCATTTATTTATTCATTTTGTTATTTTAGCTGCAACTTACTATGAAGAATAAGAATATTCCTCTTCAGCTTTATCTTGCTGAAAATGACTCATATGAGGGGCCTCCCTGGTGGCTCCAGGGATTAAGTCTCAGCACTAACAAGCTGTCAGCAGCTACCACAGCACAAGTTCAATCCCCCACTAGGCAGGTGACCCACATGGTGAAGCAGACCTCTCCTATTTTGCCCCCTGCTCCACTCAACAGCACACTATCATGTACTATTGATTTCAGTCAGTTGCCTGTTCTGCTCCCTACTCTCTCTCTGGTTAATCCTCTCACCACCCTGCATCTCTGGCCTAGACCCCAGCTCTTGTATGCAAAAATAAATATATTTTTTTAAAAAACACATAAGAGATTTAAAAGGGGATATTGATAGGAGAGAAATTAGGTGAGGAGAGAGGACTTGGTAAGTTCACCATATATCCCTGACTTACTGGGAATGGAAGGATCCAAGTTCTGTGCCTGACTAGCTGGGAGACCACAGGCACATGGTACTTTCCATGTGATGGAAAGTAAAAACTGTACATACTCAAAATGTGACTGAAATTTGAAAGGGCACTATGAACATATTAATAGAGTGAAAGCATTTTGAGTCAAAGTGTTTAGAGTTCAGTTTTTGACAGGATACTGGCTTGTAACAATTTGTGTAGAAATGTAGTCATTAGGAACAGCCTCTAAAAATGATTTAAAAAAAAATCTAAAACAAAACCACAGAAACCCTTGTAACTGCTTGATGCATAGGTTCAGTCTGGGCCAGGTAGGTTTTAAACAAGCAAAAACAAAATAAAAAATCTAGATTGCTATAATAGATTCTCTAACATGCCTAGACCTCAACAAAATCTATGAGGTATATAAAGAGTATGAATATGATTGGGTTGGGGTGTGTCATAAAAGGGTGAACACACAAAAAAATGATCAGAAATAGCAGTGACTATAAATTGTCTCTGAGTGGACTTATAGGAACAGTAGATAATTCTAGATGGAAAGACAGTAAATTTGAGAATAAAGAAATATAAAAAAGGAAAAATTATTTAACATAAATAATAGAGTCATATCTGTTGTAGCATTGGAGAATAGTTGCTATATTTTATCAGAGTAAGGCAATATCAATATGAAATAGATCATCATAATTTTAATATGCATATTTAATCACAAAAGAAACTACTTGGAAAATAAGTGAAAGCAGTTTAAAAAATCATCATAGGAATTAAAATGATACATTAAAATATATTTCACACAATATGAAGGAACAGAATAATAAAGACATGAGACATAAAAAACAAATTAGCACAATGAACATAAATTTAGTTATATCATTAAGCTCCATACAAATTCCATATAAATGAACTAAACTTCCCATTAAAAAGAAGAAACTGATAGATTAGATTTAAAAAACAGTTCTAAATATGAGTTTTCTGTAATAAACACCCTTTAGATTTAAAAAAAATAATAAATTGAAAGTAAATGAATGGAAAAAGATACCATGCCAAATGTCCAAACATTTTTTGGACTTTTATGGACTTAAATCAGATTAAACATATTCTACAATAAGGAATAGTACTAGACACAAAGAAAAAAAATTATAAAGATATAAGGGTCATCACATGAAGATAATATGAAAATTCTAAATGTATATGAACTATTAGCATTGTTACCAAATATTGACATAAAAAGTGATGCCACTGAAAAAAGTTAACAGGACAATTTAGCGTTATTGCTGAGAACTTCAATTTCCTACTGTCAATATTTGATAGGGTAAATAGGGAGAAATTTAACAGACTATACAACACTTGAGCTACCAACTAGCTTGACCAAGTTGATATCTATAAAACACTCTGTCTATTAATAGCAAAATAAATATTTTTTTAAGAATAAAAAGAACATTCTCCAGGAGACACTATATGCTGGGATATAAATTAATTCCCTAAACTTAAAGTATGATGGAAGAATTTCAATAGCACAAATAAAGCAAATGTAAACAATGCTATTGTTGAGGGCTTTCCATTTTTTCCTTCATTCCTTTCATTCCCCCATTGCTCATATATCTCACCCTGATTTTTGCCTTTCAACTACTGAGAAATAAGAAACCCGTGGGTTCAACTCCAGTTCTAAGTTAATAAACAACCTGGAAAACTTGATAGTCAATTCGTTTAGAGATGAGCATTTTATCAATGGGAAACAAAATCCAGCAAATGCATTCTTTTATTCACTTGAACAGACTTCCTAAAAATGCAATATACATATCTTATACTTAAAAACATTAATTTGATACTGAAAATAATGGTAATAAGTAAAATATCTCTTAAACAGAAATATTGCCCTTTAATTATAATTGACAATTTAATTGTATATTCCAATACAATCCAAGATACCATATTTTCAGATAAAAATGACAACTAAAATTTATATTAATAATAACAACAAATGGAAAATGAATACAATTTTACATTTAGTATAAGTAACACAAATTTGTTTATTTTCCAGAAAGGAAAAGATTATTTGATAGTAGGTAGTTAGTGGAGGACTGGTAGGCGGACATCTTTCTTTAGCTGGCACAAATTTTTCTCTGAATTTCTTGTTTTATTTCAATCTTACTGGTGCTCCCTTTCTGCTTTCAGACTGTGCATAAAAAAATAGAGCTACAAAGGGACATTGTTAAAGATGAAATGAATATGATTCAAAATGTAGACATAGTACAAATGTGTAACTGAATTTACTGATCAAGAAGAGATGAGCCATTCATCTCATTTGGTTAGCATATATGTGAAGGAAATATTTTGAACCTGGTTAAACGTTATACACAATTCAAATTTGTTTGCTATTAATATTCTCAGACTAGAAACTCCTATGGAAAGCACACTTCAAGTATTGCCTGAAGCTGTAATATCAAAATCTTAATTCTGACTGTATTATTTATTAGTTTCTATATGAAGAAGTTGTTAAAATATAAGGATGAAAATCCCTCAAAAGGGAGCAGTAACTGGATATTCATTGAAAAGTCATGATGTAAGTTAAGTGGGTTTGGCTCATCTGAATACAGTCCTTTAGGATTATGAGTACCAGAGACTTGAGAGACATGAAAAGAGACACTTGAAAGAGACACAAATGAGAGACCTGTAGTGAGGCTGGAAATGGCAACATTTATCTCGACTTGCATGTTGCTCTTTTCCTTCCAGACTTGCCTAACTCCTTCTGTCCCTTTGCTATGGTCCCCACCAAAATGTGCCTTAGATTTCTGGCAAGTTTCCAGATCTCATTTGTTTTTTAAAGTGGCCAATATTATTCAACTGAGCATTCAACCCTAAGGGAATGGGTAATTTTGGGTGCTTAATTGGAAACTATTTAACTGTATTCTTTCTCTTCTCTTCATTGAACACTAATTGTCCTTTTATTGAAGGTTTTATGCACTGAAGTATGTTTTGTCTTTATTTGACCAATGGCAGAACCTATTTAAAGCAGACAGGTTTGAGGGTCCTCAGGTACCCCTCAGACTTACCACTAGCACTCACATTTTCTCTCCCTCATTTACTTCCTAAATGTCCTCCTCCCTCATTTCAGCATTCTTGGAACTATATTCCAATGAAGTATTACCAAATAACTTTGTTCTTGAGTTTTCTGAGAAAATATCGAGAAGTCTTGATCTAACGTCATTGAGACTTGTTAATATTGTATTTGAAACCATTTTAATAAAACATTCTTTCAATGTTAATGCTATAAATTGTTTTAAGTTGTTTTTTAAGAAGAGGAAATGTAAAGAAAGTTCTTACATTATTGAAAACAAGTGAGTTATATCTATATTCACATCTGTACATTTCCAAGTATATTGTCACTTGGAACTATATTATCTAAATTATGACACTGTGAAAGAAAGAAAAAAAATCAGCCCCTGACTGTTTTCTCTAGAAGCTGACCTGACTCTCAAGCTAGACCACGGTGTTCTGTAGAACAAAAACAATCATTCAGATCACCATCAGTATCGCACTCTGTGAACATACTAGAGAAAGACAAATTCACTGTCTCTAAACCACACCAACTTCATGTCAGAGCACAAACTGACAAAACCTACAGATGTATTATTCACAAGTTTCTGTTTCCTCTATGACTAAAAGTGCATGGCAAAATGTCACCTTTGTCCCTATACTTTTAAAAACTCTGAACACCATTTAGCAGGCAAGTCAGTGATCTCAGGTGCAGTTTCCCTGCAGAGAAGCAATTGAAGTAAAGCTTTCCTTTCAGTTTTCAATTCAGACTCTCTGCTTTGGGGGGTGTTTGTGTACCTGTATGCATGTGTACAACATTTGAAAGTAATAAATGCTTGAATTACTTTAAATTTTGGGGTACAATTTTTCCTCGGAAAATGGCATTTGTTAATTGTTCTTTTCAGGAAAGATGCTAGAGATTTTGTAAAAATAAATAAAACCTTAAGCTCAAGTATAAAACCAGAATTGTTACCGTAACCTGGTATATACATTTATCCCTGATATATAAAGTTCTGCAATAGCTTAATCATGACTTTCTTGTCCATAATCATAGTCAAGCAGAAGGAGAAAAAATAATGAGAACGTCATTTCTTTATGTCCTATCATAAAAGTTTAATCTTTTTAACACAAATTTCCATCAACTGTGCTGGAATAATTTGTTTTGCTAAATGAAGAGGGTTGGTAGAGAAAAAAAGTGAGTTATCCAACATCATACAAGGTGTTACAAAATAATGCACACAGAACTTCTATTTAAAAAAAGAAAAAATATCATTTTGTAATACTCTCCCCCCATGTTTTAAGCAGCACAAACGAGCTTTTCTATAGATGATGCATGTTCACTATCGGTAAACTAGATTAAAAAAAAAAGAATAAAATGCTATAGAACATGGTAATTTCAACTTCCAGACATTGCACCAGGAGCTCAGACATATTCAGTGTAATAAATGATGTATTACCACTGTGTGACACTGAAGGAGTCTGAAGAGTGAAATACCAATAAGTGTTTGAGTTGGGCAACGGATGGGCATGTTGGGAAGTGACAGGGTCGAGTTTAGCTTGGGGTATAGTGGGTGAGAATATTGACCCCAGAATTAAGCTGCTTGATTGCATTCCTGGTCTTTTCTCCCATCCAGGTAACCTTAGAGAAATTACCTACTTTCATGGACCTTGCATTCTTGTAATGAAATAGAGAAAAACAAGCAATAAAATAATAAGTGAATAAGAGTGATTTTTAAATAAAAAGCAGTATAAGAATATGGGACGGTCATGATTGGGAAATGGGTTGCTCCAATAAGAAGGTTACTCATTAGTCATTGCAAGGTACTCACTGAAAAGGTGATATTGGAACATAGTTGAAATAAAGCATTCCAGATAGAGGAGACAGATGTAAAAGCAATTAAAGTGACAGCAATGCTTAATGTGTTAAAGGAACAAACCTTGTAGAATTATTTTAACTAATGCTTAGAAAATGGAGGTGGGTATGAGGTAAGGTCAGGGAATCTATGGATAACTTTCACATGACTATTTCAGATATTATAGAACATGGAAATCTACTTTAAAACTTTGACTTAGAAGACAGATGTCCTTTTTAGCTAATTTAGAAGGGAAGTCTAATTAAGTTATCAACTAAGAGATAACTTAAAGAATTGTGACAATAGACCTCTTTGCAATTCTCAGCATATAACTTCAAAAGGGGGGGCCTCCCCGGTGGCGCAGTGGGTTAAGCAACACACTATGAAGCAAACCGCAGCCACTGCAGCACGAGTTCGATCCCTGCTGCCGGCCAGGGA
>JAGFMF010011862.1:10505833-10550534 GCA_019455555.1 Galemys pyrenaicus
CATAGGGGTGCAGGTATTTTTTTGAATCAGTGTATTTGTGTCTTTTGGGTATATTCCTAGGAGTGGGATTGCTGGATCCTATGGAAGTTCCATTCCTAGGCGGTTCCTCAATCTACTAGGAATGGAACTTCCATATGATCCAGCACAAACTATTTTAAATAAAGCAACATATAAAATACATAAATCTCTATTTAACCTAAAAGAAATTAGTTTCCCCATCACATTATTCTAGTTGTAACATAATAAAATATTCTCTCATCTTTTTATAAAACATTTATATTTTAGAACTCTAGTAAGTCAGCTATCACTTAGAGCCAATTTATTCTATAATCAGATAGCTTCATTTTATATTAAAAAGATTATGGAACATATTTTGGACTTGAAGTAATATGTAATGCATTGGAAGATTTTCATTAGGATTTGGTGAGGGGATATATATTTGAATAAATTATGCTTTGTGAATAATTTTTAAAATTGCTTTTCAGAAGTAATTGACAGCAGGAAAATAAGAAATGCAAAGTTCACACATGAAAATAAGCCATGTGTGACTTATTGTATGTAATATTTTTCTTTGTTTAAGAAAAATATTTCCTCTCCCATTATAATAAAGAATTAACTCTTTGAGTGAATCTAGAAAAAATAAATGGCATGGTTGAAAGAGAAAAAAGAATATGGTAAATAGAGTTAATAAAGCATTTAATTTAGTTATTTGCACAGAGGGATTTTTTTTGAAGTGTTAAATATTACCACTGTAATGAACATTCTATTTTGGAATCCCATTATTTCTTAGAAATGTATGTAAATGAAAGGAATATAATTAGGAAAAATAAACTAAGTCATAAATTAAGTCAGGACATATTAATTCTTTATTGAATAAAATTTCCTTAAAACAATTAAAAAATAAATAACATAACACTTTAAAGAAGATAGATTATTTAATGTTTTGTGTTTTTATTTCCTGAGATGAATTTTACTTAAAATATTCTTTTCAAAATCATTAGGAAATTTGCTATGCCAGTTGCTTTGAAATCGTTGGTTATCTATACATATCATCACCTAAATCAGTATCATTTCTGCCTTTTCAGAGCTTTGCACAAATGAATCTAACTTTACTCATTTTAAAGGAATGGAATATCTAATTTTACTCTATTTTTCACATTTCGTTTTTGTGAAAGCTTTATTACATCTATCTTAAAGTAAATGTTCTTCTTCAAATTTTTAATTGAGTAGTGATGTCTCTAGGAGACTTCAAGAGCATAGATTCATAGCGATTTTGGAAAATTTTGCCATATAATTTTTATGATTTCTGATTGTATTGTTTAAAGTGACAAATTCAAAGAGATCTGAAGACACAATCATCTCTATGCTTAAATACAGTTAAGTACTTGATTGCTGATTTGTTCTTTCAAATATGACATAAAATTGGGCAGGAAAATAGAAGACTGTCCTTCAAGTAGAGCATAACTTTAATAATTGCAAGCTATTGAGTACAAATTATCTGCCAAGAATTGTATACTGATCACTTCATGATTAGTTCTTATTTATCCTTCCAGCAACCTATTGAGATCATTATTTTCATTATTTATTACACTTATTTTTATGAATGAATGAAAGAAAAATTCAGAATGTATTTAGTATCTAGCAATGGTGGTTTGATTAGTATATTCATTAATAGTTATCTTTAATTGCAACTAACAAATCTTAAGAACAGTGGTGACTTAAGCAAAACAGATTTTATTTATCTCACATAGAAGTTTGAGAGTAGATATTTCAGACCCACATAGTGATTCCATGAGACTATCAGGGTCTGGCCTTTCATGTCTTTTTAAAGTCAGTTATCTTTATTTGTTTTCTTTGTTTTATAAATAGAGCCTACAATTCTAGGATCTAGTCTTCTTTATAAATAGGAAAGAGAAATAACAAAAATTAAAATAATTGAGTTTTGGTCACCATTTTAAGAGAAACTTCTATTCCTTAAGACACAACAAATAAAGAGTGAAAAAGAAAACCACCTGAGTTTTTAGGAGTTTCTAAATACAGAAAATCTACTGAGGTGTTTTTACCTTCCAAAAGAAATTTCTGAAACACTAGTCCATTTACAAAGACTGAGTTTGCTCTAGGTTTTACTATTCTGATTAAATTTAGGGGCAACATTGTTTAAACCTTTCCTATTTGTTTTAAGATTTGTATATCAGACAATTAGAAACAAGACAGTTGTCTGTGGCTTACAATTCTAGAAAGATTCATTGTCTATTTTATCACATAGATAGACTGAAAGTTTTTCTTCAATACATGTTCTTTGTGTAATGTTTCAAAGTTCCTTAATTTGAGCATAGAGCATAGTGTCAACGAAAGCTTTTTCTGATAATTTGGGTAACAAAAGCTCCATGTTAATAAAATTGCAATTAAACTTCTGGAGTCTTCCAGCTAAAAATACATAATCCTTTTGCAAAATTAAAAAGAAAAAGGAAGAGGGTTAAATGTGATAAACAACTGATAAATTATTTAGTACTTGTCATTTGTTGGCAGAGCTACAGAATTTAATGAGTTTCTCTAATTGACTTTCATACCAAATTATATTATTGCATTCTATATTTTTATGGAAAAGTACTTGTGAGCAAAATGTTGTATTCTGGTAAATAAATACAACAGTGTAATCATCCCCACAGTGAAGATATAGAGCATTATTATTTTCTTTGTTTCTTATGGATGTGTCCTCTTATACAAGTCAAACTGAACACACTTTTCTCAATGTCAAGGGAGTAAACATACTAATCTAGGTCATATATATATGTGTGTATGCATGTATGTATGTGTGTACACACACACAAATTATATTGGGACAAGGGTTAGCAGGAGAGAACATCTGTGAAGAATAACCATGTATGGATGTTCTTCAGATTTAACCTAGTAGGGAAAAGTATAACAATGGCATGAAGGAGAGTAACAGTTATGCTTTTTTGGGATATTCTGCAGCTTCATCTTGACCATCTCCTTTCTTGATTACTAGCTAGCATTCTGTTGTCTCTAACAACAAACTCTGAGTTGATTTCATTAAGAGGACCTGACTGTACCTAGACTGTGCCTATAGCACAGGCCTATTACTACAGGGCTCACAGGTAAAACAAACTTACATAGACATACGTATACTATGTATATATAATATATATATTATACACATATATATTAGGAAAAGGTTTATATTTTATGGCGACTGAGATTTCCATAAATAATGTCTGTTGTCTGCAAACTGTAATCAGGTAATTGAGTAGTATGATTAGATCAAGTCCAAAAACCTGAGAATCTGTGTCTGGGAATTGATCGTATAAACTCCAATTTGAGTTCTAAAGCCTGAAACTTGGAGGGCCAAAGACCAAGGTCAAAAGAAGATGGAGCTCTCAGTTCAATAGAGGTGTGAATGTTCCTGGAGTTTTACGCTATTCAGATTTTCAAATGATTGAATGATACTTAATCTTATTGGGGAATGCTGTCATTGTATTCAGTCTTAAAATGCAAATGCTTATATCTTCCAAAATCAACCTCAGCGATACAATCATAAATGTCTTTGGGATCCCTATTCTCCTTAGCATGAGACATCTACATGTCAAACTGGCATATTTGAGGATCACAAATTGTGCTTCCCCTCACAATCATCCAATTTCATTTTATCAGCACATCCTAGGCCCCCTTTGTGTACTCTGCTTCCACTGACCCTCTAAGAGGTTTGTGATACTATGTGTTTATTTTGAGGACTCTTAATGATCCTTTCTGATGCTGCTTTAGGGGCCAGAAGGTGGTTCTCCAATGCAAGGCTCCTGATTACTCTAGGTATGGATAAGTCTGCTGCTCATAAAGACAATTGGTTTCTTTCTTCTGGTGTCTGTTGTATTGGGATCAATTTGCTCAGGGTGACTACAGTAGTGTTTCTATGCTGGAGATAAGAATTTCAAGCCCAAGCAGACACAGAAGCTTCCTTGGGTGCTTATCTTGGTAGGATTCAATTTTATGGGACCCCTGTCTTTGTATGCATCTGGATAGAGAAGAGTCTTAGGCTACACAGGAAAACACATGATTTCATGGGCCCTTTAATTTCAGTGGGTTTTCCCATTTACCCTACATGCTGTTTCTGCTAAACTCACCTGATTTTGTCAGCTATATTCCTATTTTATAGAAGATAGGAATGGTCCTATCTGGTTTGCTTTCTCTTTCAAGTTCAGGGAAGGGACATCCCAGGACTGTTGAAAGAGGATTGTTTTGCTGTATTGTTTCTCCAGCCTTGAATTCTCTAAACAGTTTACTTTTCTCTAACCTGTTTTCAGAGTTCTCCCTTGGTTAGCTCTGCATTATTTACAGTGTTTATAGCTGTATTTATAAGGGAGGAGCAAAGGAGATGAACCTTTGCTGTCTTTTCATGAGTGAAGTTCCTTGGGCTGGGCTGTGAATAACTGTGGTCTTAATTGTGAATGAGATAGTCTATACTACTCTTTGGTCACTGGTAACAGGAACCAAACTTCAAGTCTTTTGTGTGCCTTGATTTTTGTTGAAATATTATTACATTTGATATCCCTGAAAATTGCTTTAGATTAATGGGCAGATCAGGTACAGAGAAGGGAATAAATAACTAGTGAGCCCTTTATTTTTTTGTTTGTTTTTTTTTTTTATTACAGTACTACAGTCAGACAAATATGTATTTATGTAATTATTATTGTATTCATAAAAAGTTAGAATATTGTAATTTTATTTTAAAATATTTATAAAATGAAATAATAGGTGATTCTAGGACTTAAATAAAATATTAAAATCTGAGTAGAAATATGACTAAGCTAAGGGTCATAGAAATGAAGAGGTCATATTAGAAATCTTATCCTTAAATGTAACACTTTAAAAGTTATTTTCATTCTTTTACCATGAAAACTTCGTTTGTCTTTTGGAATTTAAAAGAACAGGAGAGAACTTTGCTACCATGAAACAACATTAAATTCTGACTAATATAAACTACACTCTATGCTGTGGTTAGGGAAGAATGATGAAAACAAACAAGTGAGCTGAATTCTAGAGAGAAATAAGACCTTCAGGGCAGTTGCCTGGTTGAGATACTTACAAACTTGCCAAGAACTGAAAGATTTGCAATGGTTAAGAGAACATTATTGGGACTTAAAGAGCAGTAAGGACTAATTACGGGGTGGAAGAACTGCAAACAAAAGTAGACCTCTCCGATAAGCAGTTCTACCTCTCCCTGTCTCCTAAGAATTTCTGTGGAAGCAACAATGCATGAAAAGAAGGGGGTGACTTCATATGACAAAACCTTGCCTCTGTATGTATGTCCTGATTTAAGATAGATTTCTCTCATACACAGTTTCTTCTGGAGCGATCCTTAAGTATTAAGAATTTTAAAATTAATTAACCTTAGTTCGCTATCCTGTGACACATATTAGATGTCTTGGAATAAATCTATCTGATCCTTTAAAGAGGCATGAATCCCACACTATCTCTTTTTGCCTTTTTTTAAAGATTTATTTATTTATGCATACAAGAACTGGGGTAAAAGCCAGAGGTGCAGGCAGGGAGTGGGTGAGAGGAGTCACCAGAGACAGAGTAGGAGCAGAAGCAGAACAGGCAGATCTACTGAAATACACTGCTAAGAGGAGTAGCAGGCCAGACAGGAGAGGTCTGCTGGGCCACCTGGGTCACCTTCCTGGCAGAATTTTGAACTCATGCTACAGTGGTGCCAATAGCTTCATAGTGCTGCATTTTAACCCTTTGCACCACCAGAGAGGCCCTAACTCTCCTTTTGCTTTTAATATATTTTTCAAAATTTTCCTTGGATAAATACATATATTGCAAATTGATCTTTTTTCATGTCTTAGTGAAATGTACTACTTTTTCAGGAAAAAAAAATCCCCTAATTGAAGATTCAGTATATATTCTTAAGATAGCAACCTTGTATAAATTAAGTGACTTTTTCTCATGAGCATTTACAAGGTGGAACATTGAAATAGTTATACTACAGTAAGCATTCTTACTTTTTTAAAATTGAATTAGAAAGTTTACTCTAGGCACCAATAGTTTGCATAACAATTATGAATGGTCAGATGGCTATTTGTAAGTTAATTTAAATACTACTTGGTGAATGACAAGGATTCTGAAATTATTTTTTAATTCATGAAGAGTTTGCAAAGCTGCTTTTAAGGATTTTTAGAGGGAAACACATTACTTGGAAGTAAGGAAACTTGCTTTCTATTTGTCTCCAATACCTTTGGATCAAACATTTATGTTATAAGGACTATATTCCAGCTCTTTACTACCCACAAATTCCCTCTGCATATGCCAGAATATTGCTTATAGAATTGACTAGAAAAAAATTATACCAGGCCTTCCTGGTGGCACAGTGGGTTAAGCAATGCACTATGAAGCAGACCGCAGTCACTGCAGCAGGAGTTCGATCCCTGCCGCTGGAGTAGCAGACCTCTCCTGCCTTGCCTGCTGCTGCCCTCCGCAGTGTATTTCTGTTGATCTACCTGTTCTGTTCCTGTCTCTGTCTCTGGTGAATCCTCTCACCTGCCCTCCACACCTCTGACTGTACCCCAGTTCTTGTATGCATAAATAAATAAATCTTTTAAAAAAAGGAAAAAAAATAAATCAGAGGGGTATATTATTAAATAATAATAATCATAGCAATTTTTATTTCCTATTTTCAACTTTTTAAGTTCCAAGCACTTTGTAATAAACATTTTAAGATGAATTATGTCATTTGAACTTTAAACTCTCTAAAGACAGAACATTTATTGGAGTGATCCATTCAGAAGAGGCACCAAATTCTTCCCCTTCATGCTGGGACCATCTAAGCTAAGGAGAGAGAATGCTTGAGCAGGCCTAGGTCTGAACTCAACCCCTGAAGTCTGGAGCAAGAGGGTAATGTAAGGTGGATGATCTGAGCAACCATTTTGAGAGCCTTTAATAGAAAATGATGCATGTGAGTTCACTGTCTTTTTTTGGTCAAGCTATTGATGGCAATAGCCCCACCAGTGACATATCTCCCTCTGATGCCTCCTTCAGTCTCCCCCACCCCAATCCAGGGTGGAGGGCTCTGAGCCCCCTCAGCAGTGGCAGAAGCTGTACCCTGCCTTCCTAGTGGTGACAGGACTTGGTAATACTGTTCCCTGGAGTACACAGGCCCCAGCCCCAGATGCAGTAGTTTTCACTGTATCCTACTAGCTCCTGTAACAATAGCTCCACTTTGTTCATCATGGTAACTGGAACTTCTCCCTCTTCCTATACCCTGTAGGATAGAATAACTTGTTGTTATCATTTTCTACATCAAAGACCTCTTTTGTTTGCATTCATGGCAGTGAGTGGCTATACCAGAACTGCCCTCATGGTAGTTTTTAGAACCTTTACCTGCTAACCCTAGAGGAAGCTTAGATTTAATGAAATTAAGTGGCTTTCTTCATACCCAAAGCCAAAGTAAAAAAAGTAAAATATCCATGCACATTTGTCATGCCTCCAACTCAATATAGTAACTGCATTTTTGCCCTCTCCCCCAGGAGCTGCAATAAAGTGCCTCCATTCTTCTAGGTTCTTGACTGAGACACTTTAACCCCGAACAGACTAATGTGTAAAAAAGAAGCAGAAGTTTAACAGCATGTATTCCTCCTGCGTACATGGAAGAGACCCAGAGAAATTGAGAAGTCTCTTGAAATGAACCAAGAGACCATCTTAAATACCATCTCTGGCTAAAGACAAAAGAAGATGTTGAGGATTGGGGGGCTTATTATAGGAGGTTGTCTGTTAAAGCACAATAAATATGTGGTTGTTATGCAAATTTAATGACATCTCCATTAATAAGTTTATGGTGAGTTAGTGGTACTGCTTTTTATGGTACAGTGAGGGAGACACCCTCATAAATAGAGACTTAACTTATAAGTATAAATGTATCTTACATAAAAGGTAATTTCCACTCAGTTTTCAGATCTTCAAATATATATGTTTTTTCTTAAAAATAAGTAACTCAATAATTTTCATACTACAGAGGCATATTTTGGAGTAGCAAATTCTATTCCATGTTAGTATCAAATAGACTCATCAGTTAGGTTTTTTTCTTTTGTGGGTAGAGAATATGATCTGACCAGTTCTCTCTGTCCATGAGACTTATTTCTTGATTCTTCCTGATTATTTACCTAGTCATATCTTTCTGCTCCTTCCTCAACTTGAGTAAATATGTATGCCATAGCTAGAGCTCATAATGCCACAGCTACTGGTTAGTCAACCTTAGTATCTTTCTAGCATTGTCCTGTAATTCTCTGTTGATTTACAGTCACCATTCATCATCATAGATATTTCAAAAATTCTACCTTCAAGGTCTCAGCTTCCTCAACAGCCCCACCCTCACCCCCGGGGTGACATGTTACCTCCAGTGACCAATCAGGAGATAGTAGTTATGGTGTAGCATCCTTTGTTAGTAAAACACTGACTACTATATATGACCCTCCTAGCAAAGCTGCTTTGAGAATGAGTGAGATGATGTATATGAAAGCTATTTGAAATTTTTAACAACTTTAATTTCTTCCTCTATCAATTGAAGAGATAATCTCTAAGGCTCCCATGGCTCAATGAGCCATTATCTGTAATTTATGAACTTGCTATTCAACTTCCTTATTTGTATGCCAATAGTTTATGCTTATGCAGACTCTAATAAGCATTACATAAGCTGATGAATACTTAGAATAAACTCAAAGGAATTCAGAAGAGTATTTTTTTTTTATGATCTTGCTTAGGGTACCTAATTTTAAAATTCTCATTTTTTCTTTATTGTATTACATTTTACTGAGGTAAATTTGTTTTATAATACTATCTATGATTCAAGAAGTATAGGTATGCTTCTCTTTGGATGTACACTACCACAACACACCCAAAAACAAGACTCCCAAAACTTCCCTACCATATTCCCTTGGGTGCCATCTCTTTCATGGATTCTCCCTCTCTGGTTGCCTCGATTCTCCAGTCAGATTTTTAAGGTTTATTTCAGTTTATTTTTGTCTTATTCTTTGTTTCTGTAAATTCCATATGAGTGACACCATCCGGTCTGCCTCACTATTCTAAATGGGTAGAGGTAAGGATTTTCCTGCAAATAGAACTGTTATTACCTCTTCACCAAATGTTAGTGTTTAATTGCTTATTTTCAATAGCGAAAGAGACAGTTAATCTGTATAGAACTTTTTATAGAACGTTAATTTCCAGTGGCTCTCTAGTCACCTCTAATCATGAAAGATGAAAATGTAATGGTTAATGATCAATTTATCTTTAGAAAGATTCTCATTGGTTTTAGTTCTCAAAATAAAATGCCACTTTAATAATATACAATTGCATAATTAATCTGATGTGTCAATTTAATTCAGAGCCTAAGTTTCATTAATGTTTAATAAGATTGCAAAAGTGGGCCCGCCCTGGTGGCACAGTGGGTTAAGCAAAGCACTATGAAGCAAACTGCAGCCACTGCAGTGTGAGTTAGATCTCTACCGCTGGCCAGGGAGGAGACCCACATGGCGCAGGCAGACCTCTCCTGCTTGGCCCTCTGCTCCCCTCAGCAGTGTGTTTCTGTCGATTTGCCTGTTCTGCATCCTGCTCTGTCTGGTGGATTCTCTCACCACCCCCACACCTCTGGCCTGTACCCCAGTGCTTGTATGCATAAATAAATAAATCTTTAAAAAAATAAGATTGCAAAAGTGAAGGAATTAGGAATTGAAAATACATAAATACCTTATAAAATCAGTGAAATGATTTGTATATTTCAAGAATATATTTGAGTCTCCATTCCCCTGTTTCAACATGGATTATATGACTGAATGTTACATTCTCTCTTTGAGCTTTGAACATATCTACATGAGAAATAAAAGCTACTATTTCTTGAATGTGCATATTAAATTATCTTTAATTTTAATTATTAAAATCATATTATAAATTAAAGTTACATTAGCTTTCACCACCACATCAAGTGTTCAAAGTAGGTGGACTTGTATCTGTCTTCAAATTGTGAAACTAGGGTGAATAAAAATTAAAGAATTGACAAATATTTTATACCTACTGGGGCATAGAGACACTTTAGGATACATCAGTCCACATTCAAAACTCATGCTTTTTCCATCTCTAGTCTCTGTTGCCTTGCTAGGATTTATCCCTATTTCTCTAAACACAGATATCTAAACAACAGTTGCTATTTCTATACAGTCCCTCTGACATATTAAAAAAAAGAAACTGCATTGAGTTATGACAAGTCAACCTTCAAAATACATTGTGAATAGTCTCAGAGGTCAGGTTGGTTAAAACACTGAGTTCTCCTAATTTGTTTCCTTATGCTGGACAAGATTTGGAGATTCCTGATAAATAAGATCAAATGAGCCTGTAAACCAAGAGAATATGGTAGGAAATAAAGGCTATGAACATCTCCCTTTTCTGACCTTTGTCTAACTGCGTCACTCTCATCCTATTTAAATAAATGGGTAGTCTAATAGGTCCAGGGAAGAGCTGCAGCTCCAGGTTTATTTTGTGATGTTGAGAAAGTCATAAACTGCCAGCATGTCTGTTTTGACATCTGCGTGACATCTGTAAAACCACGGTAATAACAGTTAAAACTACACACCATACTGTGAAGACAAATGCAATTACACCCACAAAGCAGGTTATACCCAGGGGAAGACAGGAGCCACATGCAATAAAAATAAAAGCTATAATAGCTTTTAAAACTTTTATTTCCACGATATCCACTAAAAAGATTTGGATACCTGTTGTTGAGGACATATTTTCCTTTAATGAAAAACAAGTACTTGCCAATAGTCATTAAATTCCAGTTCAATGAAGGATGACTGCATTTTGATATACCTGGTGCATCCCACACAGATTAACAAAGAACCACTGGGAAAATAAGCTGTGTGGTAAGGTGCTGGCAGAAAGTGAATAAAAGCAACACAAGCAAAAACAACAAACCACTAAGGTCCACCACTCTATATAGCTGCCTTTCAGCTGACAGCATATTTTACTGTGAGATTTATTGACTTTACCCTAAGTAACCATTACCTACTTTAATTGGGAGATTGTGTCAAGATCTTTAGTTGTCATTTTTCTTCACAATGGGTACTCCTAATATGCCATGCCATTAGTGTATGTATGTTAAATTCAATCAGACCTATTTGTTACATGGAAGTAATTAGTAATTAAAAAGTATGAAACATTTCACATTTGATTTGAGATTTAGATTCTTCAATACATCCCAAAAGGAGTACTGTCAAGAATAATAATGCTTTTCAATAAAATTATTTACTTACTATAATGCATACAAACTAATGAGACACACTAAAGGTAATGATGGCTTTTATATTTCTGATTTCTGTAATTGTAGAACTTCTTCAGTCCTCATGGCTTGACATAGCTGTCTACATTATAAATAACAATAAACATATCAAGGGCCCTCCCTGGTGGCATAGTGGGTTAAGCAATGCACTATAAAGCAAACCGCAGTCACTGCAGCACGAGTTCAATCCCTGCTGCCAGCTGGCGAGGTGACCCACGTGGCACAGGCAGACCTCTCCTGCCTCGCTTGCTGCTCCCCTCAGCAGTGTGTTTCAGTCCATCTGCCTGTTCTGTCTCCTGCTCTGTCTGATGGATTCTCTCACTCCCCCGCACCTCTGGCCTGTACCCCGGTGCTTGTATGCATAAATAAATAAATCTTTTAAAAAAACAATAAACATATCAAGAAGCCTCTCTTCTAGCCTCACTCAGTGCCCCTGACAGGTTCTTATAAATTCTAAGCTGCTAAAGGAGGCACCTCTGCAGCACAGATTGTATAATGCAAGAGAAGACATTGAGGTATGCTGGACTAAGACTTTTGTATTGGTATCATTCTCTATAATGAAAGGACATAATAGAAGTTACCGTCTAAATGTGCTGGCAGTGAGGGTATTGCCTAATACTGGAAGAAGTAGAAAAATGCTCCTTTTAAAAGATGTAGTACTGAATAACAGGTAGAAAACGGAGACTAATTGGAGAGAAAAGAGGGTTAGTCTTTCAGGAGAATGCTTTATTACTTAAAGAACAGAAAGAATCTTTTACAAAAAATACATCAGTAATACACTGATATCAAACAGTGCCCATTTTTTCAATGTCTTATAACTCAATAGTCCTTTATTTTTCTTCCCTGATAAGATTTGACACTGACTCAAAATACTATCATTTATCTTTAGAATCTGGCTTTATTGTTTAGGAAAATTAATGAAAAGGTAATAGTAAAAGTAAAGTCCTATCTGTGACGACTGGCATGTTGAGACTTAATGGATAGCTCACTCTCAGGTCTTAGAGGCAAGTGGCAATGCTCTTATCATGGCTTAACTCATGTCTCCCATCCATTCTGAAGGCAATGAGACAAATGTTCCAGAAACATATCTGAATACAGATTATTTTCCAAAAATATATATTATAGACTTCATCCAGTCCTCAAAACACTTCATAGCTTCATCTCACTGCTCTCTTATGTTTATTAACAACATTGCACCATGAATGATTAAATAGCTCTTTCCTACACTCCCTAAACTCCATCTTAATCTTTTACTGTATAATATATCAGTAAATCCTTGCCTTTTCTTCTTCATCTCTATGTGTCTAAAACTTTGCTTTAGTGCTGTCTACCTCACTCATGACCCTTAAGCCAAAATTAATTGGTATCTGTTCATAAATCCCATAGCAATATATTTAGTTCCTTCATATAGCAATTCACTACATTTTCTACCATATACTGTAATCACATATATAGATACCTTGAATCCACTAGATGTGATATTTGGTGCTATATATTTCCCCCAGGTCAGAATTTAATTTATGTTTATATCTTTCCTATACATCTATTTCCCAGGGTATATTATATTTAGATAACTTAAATACAAAAAAAGAATGTTTTTTTTTTTTAATTCTGATTTCCCTAACTCCTTCCATGGGTAAAATTTTATACTTTATTTTATTCTCAAGTTTATTAATCTGTAATATTGAAAATGTTAAGACTGTGTTGAGGCATAGAAACAGAAAAAAAGGGAAAATTTACTAGTGAAATTCATTCCCTAATTTAGCCTACATCAATTTTGTCTAGGAGCATGGTTAGTGTATAAATTGGCAGTAAGTAGTAAACACTGTGGAATAAATGAACTTTTCTCAGCTATCTATTGCTAGACCTCTTTGGAGGGACTGGAACATATTTCAGTATCATCAAAGCAATGAGTCAATCAAGGAAATAAATTATAATTGCACATAGATTTCAAAAGAAAACTAAATTTTCAAAGTTTAAGAAGCAAAGCAATCTAGCATTAGCATAAGTGGGTGAAGGATTTGTCACTCACTCTTTTGGTTATTGAATAATACCCATTATTGAATAATGCTAGATGATCATATCAGTTTATATTACTTGCATGTGGTAACCAATGTCATCTTCAGGTTACTTTAGTCATGAGCAAGCCCTTCCTTATTATCTTGCATTGACAACTCTTGAATCTCGTTTTGAAAGTCCCACTCATTTCCAATGCTCAAGTGCAGCAACAAGCATAGGCTATCAGTCTTCTCCAATCCAGAAGTTTAAAGTGGTTTTAAATACTGTGTTTTAAATCATATTGAACCATTAATATAGAATTGAATATACTTTAATAACTATTAGAAGTAAATACACAGTTAACTGGAAGGTTTAAAATGACCTCCTCTATCCTAGTACAATGTCCTTATTTGATCTGAAGATTAAGTCTAGAATATTCAGGGGATGGTTATGCACACCAATAAAGACAGCTATCCTCTCTAGGGAAACTATGCAGTTACATGTATACAGATACATACATGTATACACAAATATTGTGTGTATATATACAAATATACATACATAAACTCAATGATAATTGTGATGATTTATTTTTTTTCTAAAAAGGTGAACTTGAAAAGGTTATGGGCATTTGCCTAGTAGGGAATGAAGAATTACAATGCACCTGTCAAATGCTGTATTTCTGTTGCGAGAGATATTGCTTATATCAGTAAATCTCTTCCAAAATTACAAGTTTGAAATAAAGGGGAAAAAGATGCAGTATGTAAAAATATGAGTTTCATGTAAAAAAATTCTATATGGAGACAATGACTTGATACATAAATAATTTTGTTTCCCTGAAGCTAAGTTTCCTTACCAATATGCCTCACCCCAAAGTTAAGTCATTCTTCTTTTCTCAGAGAAAGAAGTGGCATGAAATAAACAGAAGAGTAGGAGTCTCTCTCCATTATTTCACACACAATGGATAGTATCTTTACATGGAAAGAGTAAGGAAGTTGGCAAGAAGAAGGGTTACTCCTCTATTGTTCACAGCAATTGCACAAAAGACAACAGGATCTTTATCTTTCAATTTATGCATTCAGGCATTATTTAAACATGCCGGGAACTATGAAGTTTGGAACAGAAGAGGAATAAGGCTGCTACTACTTTAAAATATCACACAGTCTATGTGTGGACACATGCATAATACTTTATAAATTCTATGTTACATTTTAACTAAATACACATATTTCAGTTAGAGTCCAAATCAGATATTAATCTTTTGTAATCTCAAATAGTCCGCTGAAAGAAATCTTTTAGGATAAGAAATTGAGTCCATAATTTAAATACTTTAAACAATTTGGGAGGCAATAATGTCAACATTCGTAACCCTTTTTAGTTCAACTTATGTCTTTATTAATGAAATCATATGCTTGTCTATATTTATTTGTATTTTTTATTTTAAAAGTTGTACCTATTTTCTTTTTATCGAGGTTCATTTCTCTCATAGTTCTCATTTCCTCATTTCTAAGTGTAGATTATGAGAATATTGCTTCTTTGACTGCTGGCTACATTTCAGTTGATAGAAATTCACTTTCACAACCTTTGTAAATGACTAGTTTCTGCTCCATATACCTCACTGTGTTACTGTGAGGATTGCATTTGGTAACGTGAAAGTGCTTTGAAATGGAAATGCCACAAATGGCATTATCTCTGAATTGTGGGTCATTTTACATTGATAACACAGCCTTCATAGGGCCAGAATCACTGATCTTTGACCATTTAATTTCATGAAATTAAATAATGTGACTTCTTTCAACTTTTGACCCATTTGTTAGTAGATGGAATATAGGATGCATACTTGCCCCTGCATACGCAGAGTTTATAAGAGAACTTTAACCTACTGCAAAGTAAGTTCAAGCTATAAACTAAAGTCAGTGATAATTGTAGCTATTAACCATTTTTTAAACATGATCCAGGACTTAAATTCAAATGGTATACATAGTATGGACATGTCAGTTACTAAATGCTATATGCCTATATTTGAGTTCTAAAAGAACACTGTTAATGCTCTGATTGGTTTGTGTCCTGATCAGCATTTTGATTCTCACTTTTTCCAAAAAGTATATGTAGGGGAAAAAAAGAGTTATTGAGGTGAGATGCAGGGTCCTCTAAGTCTTGTTTGATTTAAACAGGCCTTTTCTGTCTAGACTTTGCCTTTATCATTCTCCAGTTCTTACACATAGAAAGGCTCTACTGGGCTACCGCAGTACAACTGAACTCAGTCTTGTCTAGTCTGCTATACTTTCTAGACATCAAGTAAATTACCGTTATTTATCTTTGGTGCGTTAAACAAGTTACTGCATATTCTAGATGCCTTTATTTATACCCAGGCAGACTGAATGTTACGCTTGTGTATTCTCATAGCACAAATATCTTTATATCCTAAAACATTTATTACAATGTACCATAAAATATTTCTAGTTACTTGTTTCTATTGACTAAGGCTGATCATTTCCTAGGAGAGGGACAGTGTTAGCCAGTGCTCAGGGTGTGGTTCACAAACGAGTGAATAGACTAGTTTAATATGTAGAAATTTGGCATGTTTAAATCATGTGCTGAGCATGTTATAAACTTGATTTTAGTTAATTCCTATTTTAGACACAGGTACATTGAGATTCAAATAGAGGCATTGACCTGCTAAAGAGCATAAAGAACAACTTCTGGATTTGGGGGAAGTTAGTCTGATTCCAAAATCCTTATTGTTGCAATGATATCATATTGCATTTGTAGTGATGAATAAATATTTCCATTTCCACTGAGCCTTATAGCTCATAGGAATTTGCGGTTCATTGAGCTGACTTGATTTTCTCTATTAATATTTGAGGATTTTTAAAAAGCATTTCCAAAGAAATTTACTTTATATGAATCTTTGCAACACAAATTCAGTTCTGTATCCAGGAATAAAATTCATGGAATTCTCCATGCCATCTGTTAAACATATTCTGGATTCTGGTATTCTCTTTCTTTTGTTCCTTTCTGAGTCCATGACATTTTTCTAAAATTTTATTTCAGTTGAATTTTGCAACACTTTGATTTTCATTTTAATTTTCATTTTTGTCCAGGATGAAATGCTGGGAATGCATGTGGGCCTAGTAAGAGTCAGGATTCAGTTAATATAAAGAGTTAAGAAAACAAAAAAACTTCTGCTATCCATTCTTTTTTCAACAGATCACCTGGAAAGAAATTTAGGATCTGTCATTGTAGCTTCTTCCAGCAATCATCTGGCTTTCACACACTCACTTACAATCAGCAGACAACAAATGCCACTACCTCTTGGTTGTGAAGTCTTAAAATAGATTCCCAATTAGAATTTCATGGTGAACTACAATTGCATTCTTCACCTTTAGACATTTCTTCACTATGTTGTCTTGGCTTGGCTCTTGGAAGACTTTCATCAATGAGAAGATAACCTTTTAACTAGTTATAAGGGTCAATCAGAAGACCAGCAATCAATCAATCACTCAGACTTTGTAATTGACTTAACCAGTTTCATAATCCCTAACCTTTACTGCTCTATAGACATTTATTAAGAAAAATGAATAGAAGAAAGTAAAGTCACTGTGAAATTACTGACTGTATAGTAATGATAAAGCTAGGTAATATCATGTGAGTTACTAAAAATAATTGAGAGATGACAACTTTTTTGCTAAATCTGATAAACATCAATTAATAATTTCTTGATGTTCTTCAGTGTGGCTTATATTTTAAGCCATGATTCATTTGGATTTTGGGGGAAAAAAATCTCAGGAATTATTCACCAAGTTATATGAAACAACATGAGCTGCAGTCCCAAATAATACAGAATCCTTAAAAAATATTAAGATGTCTTAATTTTCATCCTCTTCTAGAATTGGAACTTGTTTTACAACTCAAACAGGTGATAAGTTACTTTTGATTTTATAAATAACAAAATGTCACATTTTAATTTCTATATGTTAATACTATAAATGAACCTTATTTTAAACTTATCTCAAAGCCAAAATTTATTTTTGAGAAAAAAAAACTAAATATCTATTTGTTAGTTTAGATATGATAAATTATTATGATTTTTTTTTTGTCATTAAAGTTTCCCAAGGCATGCTGTTCTCTGAGAAGGTTGATATTTCATTTGATTAATGCTCATAAAGTAATTCCAGGAAGAACTTTGAAAAAACACAGAATTCCATAGCTCTGGATTAAATGTGACTTTTGAGTGTTTTTATCCTTTGGTTATTCAAATAACCTAAGGGAAAAAGAGAATAAATCAATTCCTAAATGGATAGGAATGACAAAGCAAGCGACTCTTTCATGTTTTCTTATAACAAGTTCTTAACATAAAGAGAGACTACAGAGAATTGTTCTGTATTTAAATATTACTCTGTGAGAATTACACTTTTTAGAAAAGCAGACTCTGGTTTCCTCTATTAATATATTGCATTAATATTGCACATTAGTTATAATAGTGTGACAGTATTGACATGTTATTATTAACTAAAATCCATAGTTTAAAATTAGAATTCCCATTTTATGTTGTACATTCTTTATAAGTTTCGACAATTTTATATTAGTATGTAGTGGTATATATTATCTGCAGTATTAAATTACTGTACAGAGTCATTCCATGGCTTTAAAAATCTCTAGTGTTTCTCCTAGTTATCTCTAGTCATCACCTCAACATTATGGACAACTTCTGAATCTTTTAAATGTTTCCATGATTTTCTTTTCCTAGATTGTCAAATAATTGGAATAGTGTTCAATTTTGTCAGATTGATTCCCTTCACTTAAAAATATGCATTTGGGATTCCTCCATGTCTTTTAGTGGCTTGATCATTCACTTGAATAATAATCTATAGTGTGGCTATTCAAGAGTGTGTTTATCTTGTTATCGTGTTGAAGGGCATCTTGGTTGTTTTCAAATTTTGGCAATTATGAATGAAGTTGTTATAATAGCTCATATGGAGGTTTTCATGTAAATGTTAGTTTTCCACTTTTATTGTTAAACACCATAGAGCATGATTGATAAATCATATGATAAAAGTATATTTAGATTCTTTAGAAATTGCTAAACTCATTTGCAAAGCGGTGGGGCCACTTTGCATTCCCACCAGCAATAAATATGAGTCCCCATTGCTCTATATCCTACCAGCACTTGCTGTTATATATGTTTTAAGATTTTGCCAATGAAATTAAAATGTAAGTGCTCTATCATTGCATTTTAATTTGCAACTCTCTATTGACATATGATATTGAACATCTTGTCATATACTTAATTACCATTGGTATATCACTTTGGTGAGATGTCTAGTCAGATGTTTTGGTCATCTTTAACTTGGAGAAAAGTGCATTTTGAAGTTAGTATTTGACGTCTCAGGGCACACATAGGCAAAGCTAAAAAGAAAAATGATGTCCAGCAAGCAAGATTTGACCACAAGTAGATGACTAAGTTCTGAAAGTCAAAGTCAATGAAAGGAAGGTTTTCAGTCATGGAATTATATATATGAGAATTTCCTAAAAACTACTGTCCATTAAAGCACTGTTTGGTATAAGAAGATTTGGTCTCAAGTACATTGTAATGCCTGAAAGAAAGTAATTTAATCAACACACCTTCTTTTCATGTAATCAAACATTTGAATGTTTATTATTTAAATTGCTCATTTTGTTCAAAACATGAACCTTCTATTATGTGTTAACCTTAGATAAACATAATCTGAACCTCAGCTGTTTTAGGTTCAGAAAATGTAGTGCATTTCCCTCAACTCAAGGAATTTACATTACATTTGGAAGAGCAAGTCAATAAGCCAGCAGGTTCACAAATAACAATTTCAAAGGAAGGAAATTTTAAACATAAAATAAATAAAATTGGATTGAAGAAACAGGAGCTGGTTGGAAGATGTATCTTTTCACAGATACATTCTCAGTGAAGGAACAGTTGAACTAAACTTTTAATTGGTCTCAGGTTTGGGAAGCTGTTGGTGATAAATGGAGGTATTGGCAGAAATTTTTCCAAAACTGGAGGAAAAACAAGTGTAAAAACCATGAGTTTGTATTAATTTAATATACTTAAAAAAATAAGTCAATTTAGCTAGAACATAATAGATGAACTGAGTGACTGAGGACAATTTCTCTAGTGGCACTTTATCCCATTATAGTTTTTTTTTTCCCCCTAGGAAAAAGGTAAAAGTACAAAGATTATTTGAGAAGCAGATTAATATGGTGTATGTATAATGTAAACAATGGAATACTACTCATCTATAATAAAAAGGTGAAATTATCCATTTGCAACAATATGGATGGATTCTGAGGGTATTATGCTAAGTAAAACAAGTCAGAAGGAGAAAGACAAATAACAGATAGTTTCACTCATATGTGGAATATAAAGAAACAAAACAAAGGAACAGTCAAAACTAAGCCAAAATGAATCTATCAGAATGATGCTCCAAGAGAGGGAGGAGTAAGGAGCAAAGTTGGAGACAGGGCCCAATGGACCATAGTGGAAAATTATGGTGTTTTGGTGGTAGGTGTGATGTGGTAACATACATTTGTGGAACTATAAACTTACACTCCTAAATCATATACAGTGTTGTGAAACGACATCACCTCAATAAATAATAATATCATTAAAAAATTCAGTTGCAAAATAACCTTATAGTAGCAATAAATTAAAATTTCAGAAGAACTGAGCAATAAAAACCTGGTAGTATCACTTTTCCATAGGCAATTCAATATTAAAACAATAAATTCTAAACCATAAAATGAGTGTATGAAAGTCTACTCTAGGTCTGATGTTTCCCTGGATGACTATTATGGAAAACACTGAAATATTACCCAACATCTAGTTCCCACCTTCTTTCCTATTAATATAACCTTAAATTTGTTGGAGATAGCAAGGTCTTAGCTTGCTATTTTAGTAACTCTTGTAGCTAGGACTAGGCATATGACACAGACGATATCACTAAGTCAGCAACAAAATTATAATGGGAAGTCTTGGGAAATCTGTTTATTTCTTTATGACAGATCTGGAATAGAAGTGATAGCAACCATCCCCACATCCCTTGTCCACCCTTGGTGATTTTTGTGATGGATCCACCTGGTCGCAGCTATCTAGCAATCATAAGGCTAGATTGGGAAGAAAATTCTTTCTCTGCCTTAGGTCATTATGTTATGAAAAATTGTTATGTTAATATATGACAAGTTAACATGGAAAAAAAAAGACCAGTTTAATGTCATGCACATGTCAGTGTCATATGAATATAGAATCTGAAGTAAAAAAAGAATAACAATTTTATATGTATTTTAGTCAATTTTTTTTTTGCTTGGATACTAATATAGTAAGCTAAGCAAAGCTTATTTACACAAGAAAAAGAGGTCTTAAAAATGTTGCATGTAGGGACCTCCCTTGTGGCACAGAGGTTATAGTATCAGTGCTATTAAGCTATCGCTAGGCACTGCAGCATGAGTAAGATCCCAGGTCAGAGAGCTAATCTACATGGCACAACAGACCTCTCCTATCTTACCCACTACCTTACTCAGCAGTGCATTTCAGTAGATCTACCTGTTCTGCTCCCCACTCTAGTGAATCCTCTCACGCACACCCCACCCCCACACCTCTGACCTAGACCCCGGTTTTTGTTTGCATAAATAAATAAATATTTTTTTAAAAAAATTTAACATGTAATGATAAGATGTCTCCTTCTGTTTTGGTATAGGGAGAGCATACTTCACATGAGAAATTATTTCCTGCTTCTAGGACACAGGTAGGTTTCAGCACATCATTTCACTGTCTTCTGTTTTCCAAGCAAACCTAATTCAGAATAATAAATTTGCCATTTTGGCACATCTTGGTGGAGGATCATGGTGGAAAAGGGGCTGCTCTTAACCCTGACAGCTACAAGCCGGGTTCCCTGATAACAACCCTGTGATGCTGAATCTAGTCAAAAATAGCACATCTTCTGGTGAGGTAAGAAAGCAGTATATGTTTACAAGTTTATTTGAAGTTCTGTCACTCAAACACTTTCCTAATTGCTAAAGCTATTTGATGTCTTGTTGAAAATCAATATTAGAATATTTGTTTTTATTTTGGGACATGCATGGTGTTTTTAGAGTAATACTGTTGACTCAATGAATATAAACAGGAGGGAACATCCATTGAGCTCTTCCCAGGAGCTAGGAGAAGCTATTGAAGGCTTATGTATTTAATCACTTCAGCAACATCATGAAGCTGGTACTGTTAACATTCACATTTCATGCATGAGGAATCTGAAGTTTGGAAATGTAGTTACTAATCCTGCACCACCATATCAGGAGTGGTAGAGTTAAAGTATAAGTCCAGGTACTAGGGCCCCTGGTATTATTAAAGATCAGACTGTGTCCTAGAATGTGTGAACCACTTGATTACACAAGATTGAATGGACCAAGCTAATGAGACCTTATATACACATTTTAATTCCATCAGGGCTTATGGAAAAAAGAAGCCCTGATGTAGAATGACTCTCTAAAGCACTATATATACTTACTGTATACTTAAATTCCATATGTATGCATACATTTGTGCCATTGTCTATATAATGATTATTTAATAGTTTCTCAGGGGGGAAATGAAATAAAATAGCAGTCCCAATGAAAGCCAAAAGTTAGCCTTACTGGAATTAAAAATGTCAAAGCAATATAATCTTTATCCCTTTAGAAAGCTATTTTAAGGAAAGCATTGACAGATTGTTAAGGGACCAAATTGGAAGGTAACCTGCTAATAAAGTATATTATTGAACAGTGTGTGCTTCTGTTTGTTTTGGAAACTAAAATTTGAGAAACATTTGCACACAGTCACTGCAGCTGTCAAATGCAGTTCTTCAGAGAGAGGTTCCCTGTTGTTAAGGCATAATTACAGAGCCCTGTGTACCCAAGAACCTCACAGCAATCTACATTTCAGAAGAACTTAAGTAGTCTGCAATCTGGCAGTTACTAGTCCATATTCTATACAAAGCAGAAATGTGATATTAAAAGGTATTTTTAAAATAATATAATGTGACAATAATTTTGAGAGAATTTCTATCATGTTTTACATGTTTCTGTAACATGGATTTTAAAAAAGACTGTTATCTCCTTACCCAGTAGTACTCACTTATGAAATTGCTCATAAGTATGTGAATATAATTAATAATAACATTAATAGAGACTGGTAACTCAAAAATTCCTCCTGTTGCTTTCACATCACTGTACCAACACTTATGCATATTTTTACTATTTTGATATATTGGCAAATAAATTAAATATCTCAGGTACATAGAAATGTATGGTACAATGTAGCTTCATGATCATCCCTGGATCCCTAATTTAAAAAATGGGTGATAAGTACCCCTTGGGCAGGGATTTTATTATGCAAATGTTAATGTACCTAGGTTAATTTTAGGTCATGAAATGTCCTCTCTGTACAAGTTGTTTTAGGGTTTAACTAGGTTGGGTCCAAATGAGTACCTGATCTTTAGGAAAGCAGCTCTAAATAGCTTTGAAGGACTTTTCTGATAATCCAAGTGGGTTTTAAAATCAGCCTTCTGCCTTTTGGGCAGAAGCATTTTCACATTTGGAAGTTTATTTACTTGTTTTGCTTTTGATTATTCTGAAATGACAATGGAATTTGAAATTAATTTGCTCTGATATGTTTAAGCAGAAGTTCATGGATTTCATTTAATTTAAATGAACTCTTTAAAAATATTGTCATGATTTGTAATACACTTGTCTGCAAATATATTAAAAACATCACTTTGTATATAGTTTTACATGTATATCTGTATCTATATTTAATATAAATTAAAAACTGCTTGTTATGGCACTTAAACAGAACACATGAAAATGTGCCCTCTTGAGCATTTTAAAACTCATTTTTCTGCCTTTGTGCTTTTTAAAGATATTATAAAACCAGACAGCCACACTAGAACAAGGATTTCCACTTGTCATAGGCAAATATCTCACCACAAATAAAACAATGCAAATATTCTTTTTATTCACAGAAAAAATATTCCATTTAATAAAACTGTCACTTCATATTATGTTTTTAAAATGTTTTTAAGCATTCAGAAACAATCCATCATTAAATTAAAACCACTACAGTCTATAATGGTGATAATATTTAAGATTGTTTAAGTTCTCTTAAACGTTGCTCCCTTAGATATTACAATCAAACTATTAGATTAGATTCATGTGTGAAAATCACTTGACTATTCTATTAAAAAGGAAAAATTGTATTTTAATAATTTATACAAATGGCAGCACCAACAAACATCAACAACATCTTCAATATAGTAGGCAGAACAGCTGTTTGTTAAGACACATTAAGGCTCCTTCCGTGTCTCACGTCTCATGTTCTCTAATCCAGTGTTGCAAACACAAACACCCACATGGTCCAGGCAGGATATGCAAATTAATAAATTAGATGAAAGATAGACATTGAATTGCTCAACTCTGAGTTTGGTTTTCATTTTTTACTTCTTGGTAGAGTCCTTATTACAGAAAACCACATCATTTAGAAGAGCAGCAGTGTGAGTAGAAAGAAAAATAGCAACTCCTACAATGACATATTCCTAGAATCATGGTTATAATGATTAAAGAGTTATTTCTATAAAAAGTAACTACAATTGTACAATGTACAATTACTACAATGACTCCTGAACAGCAACACATTGCCCCCATGTAGTCAAAAATCCCCTTATAATTTGACTCACCCAAAACTTAACTGCTAATTACCTGCTGTTGACCAGGATCTTACTTATACCATAAGCAGTCCATTAACATATTTTGTATACTGTATGTATTATACACTGTATTCTTACAGTAAAGTAAACTATAAAGGAAAAATGTTATTAAAGAAATAAAAAGAAGAAAAATATACTTTTTTTGGAAAAAAGATCTCCATGTAAATGGATCTGTGCAATTCAAACCAACTATACTTTAAATATATTTTGGATATTTTTTAATTGGGAATTTGATGAAATTTCTGAAACATCTCAGAAAAATAAACAGCCAAAAATTTATATCCAGAGCAAGATCATGTGACCTTCATCATAGTCCATCTTTTCTCATATTTGATATGTTGAAATACATTGATGATAATATATTAAGCTCTAAGACATTTTAAAAGTCATTCCTCTATGATCTTATTAAATGTGAAGTTGGTAAGATTAAAGACAAATACATAGAAATATTTTTTTAATTTATTCAAATATCTATTCCATGAACTCTCTATTTCATTATCACAGTGGTGTGATTAAATTATTGATCTGCACTGTACCATTAGAGGTCTTGATCCAAACATAAAAAAAAAAAATTGGTCTTTGTAAATATATACACAGAGATATAGACATATAGTTAGAGTTGTCACTATGCACTATTCAGGTATCTCAAGCACTTTCATAAACTGAAGAGTCTAGGAAAACAGCTGTCTATGCATGTATAATTTACAGCTTTCTAAATAATTAGAGGCACAAAGACTGTTCTGGATTATGATCTGAAGAATGAAGTGAAAGTGGTACTGCTAAACAGTATGGAGCACGTGGGATCTAGTAAGCATAATTTCTTTAGGGAAAGGTAGTTTTGAGGGCACAAGAAAAGGAAACAGCAGAAAAATAGGTAAAATAGAAGTAAAAATATTGTACTTTTAGGGCATATCATGAGAAAATGTGTGCCAACTAAGGTGAAACATTGCTGAGTTTGGATGCAATGTAGGGAATTTCAAGGAGGCATATTTGCATGTTCTGAAATGCTAAAGGATATATTCAGTGTTTAGAATGTGTCTTGCAACTGTCAACTGGAGCTGACTGCTTTTAAAAGATTGTTTTGCTGGAGGCATTTAAAAGTCATTCTGCACGTTTTCTTAGGAATCCCTGAGGTGAGAATAGGAAAACATCACTTTTTGAATGTCTCTTTATTAAAGGCACCCTTTGGTTTATCTAGTTTATCTAGTTAACTCTAGTTGGATTAATCTTTTGAGTGAGGAAACTGAAGTTCTGTAATAGTAAGTGAATTTGCCTACTGACATAACTAAATGGCAATGCTGATTTTTTTTAAGATTTTATTTATATTTACATAGAACTGGGATAAAGGCGTGAGAGGATTTACCAGAGATAAGATAGGGAGCAGAACAAGCAGATCTGCTGAAGTGAGAAGGGGGTGAGACAGGAGAGGTCTGTTACACCATGTGGATCAGCTCTCTGTGGTGGGGAATCGAACTCATTCTGCAGTGGTTACAGATAGTGTCATAGTGCTGAGACTTAATCCCTTGAGCCACCAGGGAGACCCAATGCTGATTTTTTTAAATGGCTAAACAAAATAATTATTTTTTGTTTAATTTATATGTGTTGTGAATTGATTACCACACTAAATTCAGTTAACATTCATCTTCTCATATAGATACAATAAAAAGAAAAGAAGAGAAAAAGAAAAAAGCAATTGCCTCCTTGTGATAAGAACTCATGGGACTTACTGCCTTAACGCTCCTATACAGTATGCAATGATGCATACTGTATAGAGAAAAAGAAAAAAGAAGAGAAAAAGAAAAAAGCAATTGCCTCCTTGTGATAAGAACTCATGGGACTTACTGCCTTAACGCTCCTATACAGTATGCAATGATGCCAAGCACAGTTGTTATGCTGTTCATCGTACTCCTAGTACTTATTTATCTGATAACTAAAGTTTGTACTTTTTGACTGCCTTCCTCTAGGCGAAGTCTTTTTAAATATCATCCCTAAGCGATGAAGCATTTATTTCAATTCAACAATAAATGGATCTTGAGGCATTCCAGGGAGACTTAAGATCAAGGTGCTAAGCGTGATTGAGCTGACTTCATAGGACTGTTTCCAGGACTTGCCCCACTATTCCTGTGCCTTAAGGCTTTACACAAGTCAATTAACCTCACCGGGCCCCTGTGAACATATGAGAGGCTTATATATATGAAGAAGAAAAAAATTATACAAAATATGGAGGCCTGCTTTAAAATCTATGTGAGTGTTAGTGCAATTACAGTCTAAGAAAAGTCCTGCATAGTTTGTTTGTTCATATAAAATAAACAGGAATATCAATCCCCTAATTCTATAGGTGTGGTTTGAATATAAATACGAGGTGAAGTATTAGGTACTTTGTAGCCTGGACTTAGGGTGGCAGCGTGCACAGACTTTGCAATTTCAAGAGCTGATTGGCATGTCAGAAATTTCTAACTTCCTCTGTCATCTGCAGTCCAGATTCTCCAGAACATGTATTCTTTGACAATTCTGTCCTTGCTCAAACTTAACCAGAGGAATGAGCATTTTTCTAAGGCTGTCTATTCATTCCTTGTAAAATCCAGTTCTGCTTAATCAGTTTAATCTTAAACTCCCTGCCTTAGATATCTGATCATCTTTGTGTCTCATAAGGTTTAAAATTTTCCGATGTCCACCAGGGATGTCTCTGAATTTAGCCAGAATCCTTTTAGGTCAGAGTTTAGCCAGAGTTTCCCTTAACCCTGATGTCTCCTTTTACCAATTTTCTGACCACTTACCCCCAAACTGCTCCTTGGTTATAAATTCCCACTTGTCCATATTGTATTTGGAATTGAGTGCAGTTCTATACTCTTTTCTTCATTTATAATAGTCTTGAGTCAAATATGTTTTTTACCCCTTAAATACTGTCCAGCTGTAGTTTTTCTTTGACACAATCCTCAGGGCAAGTAACAAATGAACATAGAGATAAAATGATAAAATAGACTCAGTCAAAAACATGCAATACGGTATATGAACAGAATGGAATTTATGGATGCTTAAAAATGAACAATGCTTTTGGAAATGTTTTTGATCAAATTTAAATATATATAAGACTTCTCAGTAGCCAACTCAAGCATTCTGTTTCTAGGCATTTTTGTGCAATAAATAGTTCTATGATAAACTGTGTTGAGAAATAATACAAAATTGTTGGCAAAAAGGGGAACTAAAAGGAATCTGTCTCTTAGAAGTAGGATTTGACAAGCGCAAAGAGAGGTGGGATTCAGATGGCAGAGCATCAGAAAGAACTGCTGAGAAGTAAAACAATACAATAGCAATGGATAAATAATCTGGGAGGTATTAGACTGTGCTGTAGTCTGAATAGAAAGTAAACCCTCCCCTAAAGGAGCCTCTAGGGCTCAGTTGCATTTTTAAAGGAAAACATTGGATTCTCTTGCCTTTTTAATTTCACCCTGACTGAACTTGACAACGATCTAATATTTGCAGCAAATTAAACCACCTTAAGGGAAAAAAAATGGAATTTCTTGGCTCTCAGTATTGAAAAGATCATCTATGGACTTCAGGCATAAAAATCTGCAAACATATTTTGAAGCAGTTGGTCCATAAATAACCTCTGGATTCAGTGTTGTTTTGTCATTGCTCTCTAATCTTATTCGTTTTAGCAGCAAGAAGGCTGTTTCTCCATGAAAAGTTAAATATCTGCTAAAAGTTCCTGAATCATATCATTAATATTTAGCACCTCCAGGAGAAAGATACTGTGATTTTTTTTCTCAGAAATTTCAGCAAACGTTTTGGGAATCATAACACCTTGGGATTGCAAGACACTAACTACTTATATTCATCCCTACCAGGCTGCCTAACGATTCTGTTTCTAATTAACAATATATGGGTTCTCTCCCCATACCAACAAGCAATTCTCAAACACCATCTGTATATCTGGCCTACAGTTCAATTCAATTATGATTCTCTCTACCCTTATATAGGGTCTGGTCACACAGGTTAGGGGGTCAGTTCTACAAGACTGCCACCTAACTCCAAAGGCTGATCATTGTACAGGTCCTCACCTAGTCTCATCTTCTGGCCATAGACTAGAGATTCCAGCAATCCACTACTGGGATTTGTTTGACTTGTTTCAGCCACTCATGGAAATCAGAGAAATGTTTTACATATTTGATCACCAGTTTATCATGAAATTATATACCTAAGGATTAACCAGTTAGAAGAGATGCACAGGGTAAGGTATGGGGAAATTGCATGGAATTCCAATGCTCTCTGCACGTGTCACACCACCCTAATCTCCTCCATGTGTTCATCACTCTAGAAGCTCTCTGAACCCCATAATTCTGGGATTTTTTTGAGGGTCCATTTCATAGGAGTAACTAATTAAATTATTGGTCACTTGTGATCTGTTTGACCTCTAACCTCTTTCAAATCCAAAGCATTTAAATTCCCATCCAGCAATCATGTGAATGATTCCTTTGGCAACAATAACCCATCCTTAAATGGAGACAAAAAGTGACTTCATTAATGTGAAATCAGTTATAGTTGAAACACGTTTATTATGAATACCAAGGCACTTATATCACTTAGGAAATCCCATGGTCTTACTAGGTTTATGCCAGGAACAGGATCAGAGCCAAATATATATTTCTTATTATAATTCATAATATCATACTGCCTCTTTTTCATTCCTTTGTTACAATAAGTTGCAAACACAACTTGTTTAATTATATATATGTTCCTAGTAGTCATTTGATGGGGGATATTAACAATTAAAAAAGAAAAATAGAATTCTACTGATTTTGAAATATTAATTTTGTCAGTAGCTGTGCTTTTACCATTAAACAGGAACCCTTTTTTCACTGCTCAAGTAATTGCAATGAGCCTTTCTGTTAGACCACAGAGTGTCTCTGCACCATGTATCTGATCATTGTTTTTTGTTCACTAGATAAAGTGAATATTTAAAATAAAATATGTTGTAAACCAACCTCCCATAGTATTTAGTAAGTGCATAGTAAAATGCTATAAGTGTGAAGATGGTGCCAGAGGATAGATTTAAGAATACAGAGGAAAACCATCTTAATAAGAAAAAAACTGAAATTTGCTCTATCTTGATTTTCATATTTTATTTTTTTCTTCAAAACAAATGATACACAGAAAAACTCAACAAACTGCCAAAGTAGAGTGAACTCACAGATGTGGTTGAGTAATTAAAGATATTAATTTTTTCTTAATACCAGATGGTTCCTCCCCTAGGAGGAATATAAGGGAACCAAATAACGATCAATGAAAGGAATAAGAACTATAATAATAATAATAATAACAATAAAGACACAAAAACCAAAAATGAAAAGACAGGACAAACTGGGGACACTTGGTGGGGAGGGAGGAGAGGGAGGGTTGAGGGCAGATGGGATCACGGGGGACTGAGGTGAGGGTGCACTGGTGATATGGTGATGGGGAATACATGGGGATTACAACTGATGTCAAATATATAAAAAAAAAACTGATGTCAAATATATTTTAAAAATGTTAATAAAAAAACAAAGTAAAAAAAAAAAGATATTAATTTTTTCTTAATGAATTTCACTAGTGTTTTTTATCATTTAACTTGCCCTGAGATAGAATTAGCCTAAAGGTAAAAAAAAAAAAGATGCTGTAAAGATTTAACTACTACTAAGAATAAATCATTGTCAAATTCTTCCATTCTTTTTTCCACATTAAAATTAAATGTCTAATTCTGAGAACTATTTTGTAAACATCAGGAGTATGTTTTTCTTAATGGGGTTAATACCTATTATAATTTTAAACCAATGGTTTCAAAATGCTAATCCTTTCAAGTATACTGAGAAAGGCTTGAGTATATAAATATTTGAGTATTGCATTTTTTATAGAAACAATAGTATTGTCCTTGTATAACAACAAAACGACCATGATTTTGACAATGTAATATATTTTCATTATACTTTTAATTACAGTTAGTTGCTAATTAAGGACCTTAAACTGAACAGCTGCCATATGACAAGATTAAAGGGAAATAATTGGTGTCACTTAATAAGTACTTTGTCACTATGAGCATAGATATAAGTAATTCATGACTTCTATCAAGAAACAATTGTAACAAATATTTCCGGCAGTAAAAAAAATAGCTTGACTTAAAGTTGCATTGAATTTGTGTTTGGGAGAGAATTGTACAGTTCTAACTATATGAATGGTTATTGAGTTGTGCTAAGAACTTCTTTTGATAACTTTGTTAAGCAAACCAAATGGCACTAATGAAGCAATGAGCATGACAAAGTTGTCTTGGTAACCCACAGTATCTCCATAATCCCAGTTCATCTTAAAAGTTCGTTAGGCCAGGGCCTCCCTGGTGGCGCAGTGAGTTAAGCAATGCACTATGAGGCAAACCGCAACCACTGCAGCACGAGTTCGATCCCTGCTGCCGGCCAGAGAGGGGACCCACAGGGTGCAGCAGACCTCTCCTGCTGTGCCCGCTGCTCCCCTCAGCAGTGTACTTCCGTTGATCTGCCTGTTCTGCTCCCCGCTCTGTCTGTGGTGAATCCTCTCACCTGCCCCCCACACCTCTGACCTGTACCCCAGTGCTTGTATGCATAAATAAATAAATCTTTAAAAAAAAAAAAGTTTGTTAGGCCAACACAATGGATATGATAATTCTCAGGTTATTACTTCTGAATTAAATGTTATTTTGACTTCAAAAATTGGTCGCTTTGGGTTTTCTATTAAAGTTCAACAAATGGCAAAACAAAAAATTTGCTCTTGGTGCCAGTTAAGGAAAGGAGTATAAACAGAAGTTGTAAAGTTTCTAATATATTTTCAAGGGACTTTAGGTACAGGAGTCATGACATGGTAAGCCTTTTAGTTAGTTGCAGAAATTTTTCAGCTACTCAACATCTCAAAGACTTCAATAATTATATCTTTATTTTTGTGGTTTTGTAATAATATGCCTCTATCTTCACATGCTGCTTCTTCCTATCCCATTACCAACTAGTTTCTTCTGCTTATATTTTATTAGATTTGTCTTGATTTAAGTTCATCATAACTTGTTGACATTCTTTTTACACCATAGTTACTAACAGGCCAATTGTTTCTACAAGATTCTGACTTCCAATTTTCCAGATCAAATATAATAAACCTAGATCATATTTTTTGTAAAAATTAGTGGCTTATAAGTCACTCTTTAAAATGTAAACCATTACTCTTTACTTTCTGCTGTGTTACAATGACTGGAGTTGGGAGTGTCAAAAAGAAGTTTGATCATCATTGAATGAGGAAGATGGCAGATCTGACATCTGGCCATGATTCATTACTATATAGTCACAAGGAAGAAATAATTTTTCATTACCTTGAGCCATCATTTTTTTTTTTTTGCAGTAATGTAGAAGGCTGTTTGACCACTTGCACTATATCTAATTCAAAATGCATACCTATAAATAAGATACTGACATAACAGCCACAAGGACTAAAATGTATATGCTTTAATATAAAAAAAATAGGTGATAAGAAACAGGCAAATGTTGGTGACTGCTCAGTGCTGAGATTAACTATTTTGACCTGTGTCATATTCAAGAAAAGATTTTGAGCTTTACTGACTTAGTTCAATATTCCCTCAAGAATTTTATAACATAAGAGGGATTCAATTTGATTTTTTATTATTCCATAGCTCACATCCTTCATCTGTAGTTTATCAGAGTCCAATCCTGTAGATATTTTATAATATATTAACTCCTACTGGAAAGTATTCAAATGGGGAGGAAAACATATGGTTCAGTGGACAACATTTAACTGGACACTTGATGTCAGTTATCTTTGCTCTTCAACAACCTATTTCTGGTCAGTGAAAGACCATATCATAGATAAAAAGGCTGAGAAAACACATAGACCAAACATAAGGGACTTCTACTTACTAACTCTAAACTAATCATTATCAGTCCCTAATGCCTGATTTGCGAGGGACAGAAAACACAGCAGAGCCTCGTAGTCTTCACATCATATCGTTTCCTGAGTAAAACAACTCAGTTTAACACCCACAAATTGTTTTCATTAGTCATTTGTTTAATATAACTTTAATTAATGAAACAAATTTTACCTGTATTTTTGTCCATTTTGGATTTTATTTTTTTTGTCCATAAGTTATGAAATTACAGAATGAGATTAATACATTGAGATCTGTGTCATGTCCTCAAAATGGTCAATAGGGTCCATTTTTTATCTTTGATCTTAAAAAGCTGAGATTAAAACTAGAGTTGTCAACTTAGTGAGGCTAGTAAATGGAGAAAGAATGAAAATATAATGAAATAGAAAACAGGATAAATTGGAAAGGTTATTTCATCAGAGCTCTTACTTGCAGTGGGCAAAATAATACTCATATTCTAAATTGCCATTCTGACTCCCTGGTCTTTGCTTACCACCATTAATTGAGGGTTGATTGAGTATTTGATGCACTGTAATAGAATTTCATATAACATCAAAAACCAGGGGACCGCTTTTTTATCGAAGGAGAAATGTTTGTGGGTGATAATGGGAAGATTTACTGTCATATATTCCACTCCATCTGGAGTGGATAAAGCTTGATAAGCACTGGGATAGACTGATGAACACTGAACTGAAATGTCCTTTCATAGATAATATTCTGAAAGGATGATATACTATTTTCCAGAACATTGACTATGCATCCAATTTTTTTCTCAGAAAATATATATTTGTATCTAAGAATCAAGGGTTGAAGGTGAGTGTTATCACTTATTACCCTTCCTTAATGACACAATTGGGGAATTTTATTCTTTATATCTAGATGATACTGTACTTTGTAGGGTCAGAAATTTTGATTTTGAAAAGAAATTACAGCTCACCCTTGAACAACATGGACTGAATTTCATGTGTCCACATACGTCCAAAAAGCTACAATTTTGAAATAAAAATAATATATTTATTTTTCTATATAGTCAAAAGAAAAACATCTGTATTTATAATTTTGTTTAATTTTTCTTCCACTCCCACTGTATTTATAATTTTGTATATCTTTATTATCTAATAAAGTAAAATAAAAAAGAAAGTAAATCATTAATCTCAATATCTGAACCAATTTATCCTGTTTTCTATTTCATTATATTTTCATTCTTTCTCCATTTACTAGCCTCACTAAGTTGACAACTCTAGTTTTAATCTCAGCTTTTTAAGATCAAAGATAAAAAATGGACCCTATTGACCATTTTGAGGACATGACACAGATCTCAATGTATTAATCTCATTCTGTAATTTCATAACTTATGGACAAAAAAAATAAAATCCAAAATGGACAAAAATACAGGTAAAATTTGTTTCATTAATTAAAGTTATATTAAACAAATGACTAATGAAAACAATTTGTGGGTGTTAACATTAATTTTATAATAATTTACAGAATTAAACTAGGAAGTTTTTTTCTGCAGTACCAGAAAATAGAGTGATTCTGGTTAATTATCAGGAGGTAGGTTGTAGGTGGAATGCAGTATAGTATTTGAAAATAAGCTTCCCCTTAAGCATCCTTAAGCATGCCAAATGAGAAAGGAAAATTGAACACATTTTTCAAAAATGCATTTATTCAATAATACTAATCCAAATAAAGAGTAGATGCAACTAAATAATTTAAAAGTTTAAATTGTAGATGTAATTTATTACTGTTTACACTAGGTCTGTATTGATGATAAGCTTTTTTCTATCTCCACTATTCAAATTAGATAAAGTATAAGTGTAGGCTAAGACAATCCATGTTTTAATATGTCTTACAAGCAGTGAAATAAGGAGCCTGTAATTCAAGGTATATCTGGTTCAAGCAACTTTTCTTTCTAAGTTGCTGGCCTGATTCTTTGTTTATTTCTGCTCTTCTACTGCCTATTATCTTTGGCAAGTGATAATTGTTATTTTATTTTCAAGAATTCATAGTCTATATGTTTCTGATCATAACTGATTTCTCTTAACTTAATTCCTTACAAAATTGGGAGAATAAAATCTTGCTTTCCTTTCCTGGTTGCTTTCTGTCGGTATAATAATAGGCTCTCGGTAATAACAAATTTCAGCTTGTTTCTACTTTTTAGAAAAGTATTTGATCCTTCACAAGCAGTTACAATTCTGTGTGTGTGTGTGTGTGTTTGAGACAATTTTAGGGAAGCTATGAGTGGTCTATATTCTACCTAATTTAGAGCATGGTGTTAAAACCTTTGTGCTCTCATATATCTTATACAGCATGTATTACTGATTCTTATAAGTGTACTCAGAACAAACATGCACAGATTGCTTAAATTTTAAACCTTCAAAACTTTTATTTTTTTCCTCTGTATTAGAGACGTCTCATCTTTGATTCCTTTTAAAAAAATAATTCTCAGTTAGTGCTTAACATATTACACGGTTCTTGAGCTTTGTCTTTTAATTTCTCTTTCAATGCCTATTTGCTCTGGTTTTGAATGGGATACAAAAAGAATCTGATGCATAAGATTTCTCTGAATTGCTGTTTTTAGATACTCATTCAAATTAACTATGATGATTTAGCTTTGATTGTTTGGGAGTTTATGATTCTACATTAGTCATCAGAAAAGGTTAATTTGGTCCATAGTTTGATTTGATTTAGATTCATCTTTTAATCCACAAATGATCTTAACATAGTGAAATTTTTCATTAGATTATTTATATGCTAAGTTTTTAAATTTGTTTCTATGTATATAGTTTATTTTAGCTGAAAAACTTAAGTTATTACTCATTATTTTAAAGAAACATCTGCAATTCATCATTTTAGTCTGTTCAAACAGTTCTCCATAACACTTCGGAACCATTTACTAATGGACACATGAAACTAAATATCAGACCTATTATTTTTGTAATCCAAATTCTGTTTCCTGAAAACAGGAGGTTTTTTATTGTTGAAACAAATAGGTATTTTATTGTTGTAAGTTTGGATAAAGAGACAGATGGATAGATAGATAGGTAGATATTAATAAATAGTAGTGAAATTAAAGATGGAAATATAATTATGAGAAATGAATGTGTACATGCATTTACCAAGCATATATTTAACAAAATGGGCACATATTTTACTCCAAAAAAGGCAATGTTTAGATTTGTAATGAATAAACATCTTAATAAATTTTCAGATTGTACTATTTTTGAGGGCAGTTAAGTTGAAAAGAACAATTTAGCTATCTACAATTTTTCCATTTCTATTTATCCCTAATTATCTACTATTTATTCAAACAAGAATAAAATTTTTAATAAAATATGTTCCTTGGAGAGGAGAGAAAGTTGCCTTTAAAATCAATTCTATGACCATCACTTCTAGCTTTTTGTACCCAGATTTATCTCTGTCCTTAACCTGAATGGTAGGTTTCTTCAAATTGCTGTTTTGGGGTACATGTTCAGATTAACTATATGCTTTATCTTTGATTGTCATCATCCTCTGCTTCAACATTCCCATCCTGATTAAAAAAAAAAAAACACCTTGAAATGATAGCTGGAGCTTTTGGCTTTTAATTTATTATATATATATGGATATATATATATTACATCATTCTTCATTTTTTAGTGTATGTTTTCACCTTTCAGGTATAGTCCCTATAAAATTCCCACCAATTCACCCGTGTACCGTCACCATAGTCACTTGCTCTCTTCCCTCCCCTGTTTTGATCTTTCTGCCTCTTCCTCCCCTGAAGAATGTCTCTGATTTATAGTTGCTATTGATTTTGATTTTTAAGATAGTGGGAGTTCTGACTTTTCATTTAAATAGACCTGAATTTGAATCTTGACTCAATGGTGGATTATTGTTTTAAGTATTATTGTTCTTATTTGGATTTAAACAACACTGACTGTTTTTGTGACACTATATTTGTGTCCTCTAAACTATTCCTTTATACTTTTTCCCTATGTTAAACCCTTGAAGACATCTGTAAATGACCTCTGCTCATGAACTCACTGTAATGAATATGGCATACAGGTCTTCTGAACTGACTGTATCTTAATAATGAAAAAAAAATCTTTTTTTGTATTCTTGCCTGAAAGATACCACCATTGCATAAAAGTCTCTTCCCTTTGACACCGTGTGTTCTTCCCTCTTCCCAACAAACAGCTCTTGAACAGTAGCAACCATTCCAACACACTTTCATTATCCTTTTCAGAGTTTGTTTCAAATCTGGTTATGAGTGGACAGCATTTAAACTTTTCATTTTTTGTTCTCAGGTAACTATTAATCATTTATTTATTATTAGAAGTGATAGGAAGGTACATTTTTAACACTCAGTTGAAAGAAAAGGAAATTACATCGTGCTTCATTTTGGTCTTAACATTTTCATAAGTATCTTTGATAAGAATGCTTATCAAACATAAAGTGTTTTATTGGCTAGTAAATAAAAAAAGTATTTTATAAGCTCTGTTAGCTGTTCCAGCTTCTTTAATTACCTTATAGAGAGTCTGAAAAGACTGTGGTATCATACCCAGAATCAGCACAAGAAAAAATGACAGGGCTAGAACTTTCCCTGTCAGCTGACCTTCAAGCACAGAGATAAAAATTGTGCTCGAACAATTTGTATCCTTAAAGATATTATTTCCAGTAGAAGATGGTAGATGTTCATAAAATTATGATCTTTTTTTCTGTTGATTGTGGTGCTGCCAGATAGTACCCATATTAAGAATGTGTTGTGTTTGAACCCATGGAAATGGAATTAGGAGACAGTCTAACTTCATTAGACTTTAATGAAGTTCAGACCTCTAGCTTCAGATTCCTTTATTACTTGAGCTAATACTCACAAATGTTTTGATGTTGGAATAAGAAAGTACTCTGTGTGTGTGTGTGTGTGTGTGATAAACATTTATGGACAACCTATTCCACCATAATTTACAAAAAAAAAATTTTTTTGGGCCTCCCTGGTGGCTCAGTGGGTTAAGCAACACACTATGAAGCAAACTGCAGCCACTGCCTCACAAGATCCATCCCTGCTGCCGGTCAAGGAGCAGACCCACATGGCATAGCAGACCTCTCCTGCCTCACCTGCTGCTGTCCTGGGCAGTGTGTTTCAGTCAGACTGCCTGTTCTGCTCCCCACTCTGTCTGATGAATCCTTTTACCTCCCACGACTCTGGTCTGTATATCAGCTCGTGTATTCATAAATAAATAAATCTTTAAAAAATGCATTATCCTGATGTTTGATTAGTTTTAATTACTTTATCTATATAGTGGAAATTTGATTCTTTGTTAGGTCTTTCCCAGTGAATATTTTCAAAAATTAAAAGTAGAGCCTCCCTGGAGGCACAAGAGGTTAGGTCTCAGCACCATGAAATTATTGGCAGCCACTACAGCACAAGTTCAATCCCCAGCCAGGGAGCTAACCCACATGGCACAGCAGACCTCTCCTGCCTTGCCTATTGCTACCCTCAGTAGTGCATTTCAGTCAATCTACCTGTTCTGCTGCTCATTCTGTCTTTGCTGAATCCTCTTGCCCCACCCCCAACCTCTGGCCTGCACCCTAGTTATTGTATGCATAAATAAATAAAATAAATTTAAAGGAAATCAAAAGTAAAAGATCAAGATACACTTGAACTATGAAAATGTATGATACCATCTTACTAATAAAACACAAAATTAAAAGTGTCATTGGCAGAACTCCTGTGTTAGTTTATAAGCCATTTCATAATATTCCAGAAATTAAAAGTTTGAATGGCATTTATGAGATCACTTAACATACCCTATTTTATCATTTTGTCATTGAAGATTTGGGGCAGTTTAAGGGTAAATATTATTCAAAATTATCCAGAAATAAGTCAATAGTTTAGTACTTCATGCTCATAACCCAGTTTACTTTCTGAGTATTCCCATTTCTTCATAAAAGTCTACAATGCAGTGTTTCCACACCATGCTGTGATGAATGCATATGGATTCAAATCTACATACAGTGATAAAACTGAACGTTTTTACAAGCCAGGTGATTCTGTTTCCTTCTATTTTTTTCTTCTGTTGCAGAAAGCTAAGTTCCATCCTTCAGAGTGATTTTTAAAAAATGTTTTCAACTATTTGTCTTTGCTCACTTTATTTTTTTTTTTTGCCTTTCTTTGGGAGAAAAAATGGTACAAAATAACTGACTATATTATATCTGCATTATTCATACTTATGAAAAATTTTTCATTGTCTCTAGCTGAACTCTGCAACATAAAATATGATAAAAATAATTATAAGTTACAACTATATAAAATTTGACTGATAACATCACAAAGATGGCAATGCAGGACATTCCTTACTTTGCTCCCAAGAGTAACAACTAACAACCTGAGAAGCCAGTGTCAGTTGACTTTATTTCTCCTATTTTACCAATCAGAAATGGATTGATTGAAGAATTTTTATAGCACAGATCTCACAATTAACATCAAGTAGTAATCAGACACCAGAGCTCTCACTAAAGCCTGAGCACTTTCTAAAGCTGCCCACTGCAGGTTTTTTAGCATCTTACTGTGTAAACACCCTTCTCTTCTGCATATAAAGGTGTTTTACATAATTTAGATTTATATACTTGATTTTAGTTATCAGGGCATGGAAAAGTGCAGAGCACTAAACTATATTGTGATCACATAAATGCGTCATCAATCTTCTTATCCAAGCAAATTCAGCATTAGATACTGAAAAATTTAAATCTTGTTAATCCCAATAACTTGGTTGCTCTAGGCAGAACTGCAATACAGCAGCTATAACCTTATCCTATCAACAACGAATGGTTAATGATCCAAACCTCCTACAATACTGTTAATAATGGATCTCTAGAGACCCATTTCCTTAAACAAGTGAGAATCTATAGGTTTCTGATGGAAAAAGTAGATCATTCCTCTGAAAACCACATTAAGTATCTATGAGAATTTAAGTATGTCCACCTCTCCCCTACCCACCCTCTTGCTCTCCTACCTCCTTGGATGCACTGCCTTTCAACTCCATTATGAGTAGTTGTTGAGAAGTTGCTTGAAATTTGAAGACTCTTCCTAGCATTTAAATAGAATTAGGAGAAATAAGCTGCACTTCTAGCTTCATATCATTGTTCCAAGGAAATTGTGTTTCTACAGAGAAGGAGAAAAATCTTTACCACTGCAGAAATAATTACTTCTTCACTATAAGATGCATGGATACTTGTTTTCATCATCACTATCATCATTTTTATAATGAATATATATGGGCATGTTCTTTATGCACTATTTAAAATATTTTATATACATTAATCATTAAATTCTTACAGTGCTCCAATAAGTACTATTATCTCCACTTCACAGAAGAGGAAACTGAAAGGCAAAGAAAGAAATGAAAATGCTAAAGCTTCCATAGATAGTAATTAGTTCATTCAGGAATATGTCATCCAACTCAAGAGTTTCTCTTAATAACCAGCCACTCTTGTTTTCTTCTAGTAGTTGTGGAGTCAGGCAGAAGTGGATGTAAATAATAACTCTACTATTTGTTCAGATTGGGACAATGGTGAAGTAATGGCCCTAGTAAGTCTCAATTTTTCCATTCATAAAATTAAGTAAATAATGATAGCTATCTCACAAAGATGTGTACTTTATGTCACAGGGTAACACAAATGTTTCATATGACCTCTGAGAGTACAAATTAACCTTAAGATAACAAATTAATGCTATAGTTGTTTGTGTGTGTGAATGTGACAAGATGTGTTAATCAAATGTGATGATGCTTCAGAGATTAATTTATCACTCTGAAAACCTTGTTGATTGATCAGCAGTCAAGGAGTCTATTAATTGAAATGCTTAATTGATTTAGCTAATGGGGTAAATAATGCCAGAGGATATAAGAAGGAAATAAGTCAAGGGTCCAGATTTTTGGTGCCCTTAATTCTACATCGGGACATTACAACTTCTTTTTCTCCTTTTATTCTTTCTTACCAGTCCCTATTTGTTCATCCTTTTTACTTCCCTTTATTGTATGGAAGAAGAGGATGTGTCAAAATTGGAATCTGGAAATCAGTGAACAAGTCAAGTCCGTCTCTTCCCTACCCCTTTCCCTAAATACATTTGAAGCTCTGGAGATAATAAAACTAAGAAATTCCCCACATGCTAAAGGATTTGTTGGAATACTTTTTATAAAGGAGTTTTGAGGCATCCTCTTATTTTATACAACATATAAGTGTTCTTGACTCTCAATACATTATTCTGCAAGGCCCTGTTGAAATATATGTAACTCTCTTTCTAACTTCTTACCAGTTTTACAATAAAGGAAATGTCTTTCATAAGAAAGTAGGAGCCATCTTTTTAAAGTGTAGGTTTTTAAGGTACTAATGCTCCTATCTCTTATCCTGGCAGGCTACGAGACTAATGTGGATGTGTACCAATTAGCAAATAGAGATGGATTTATCATAGAGAAAAGCAATTACAAACTCAATGTGTTCTCCTGCATACTGTTTATCAACCTCATCCTAACATCACCTAATATTTTTTCACCAGCTCACCTCAGAACTAATAACCCTTCAAACTTTGGTCTCAGGAGAGTTGAGTTCAGTCTTTTGCCCTTATACAATGGTCTTATAAAATCTTCCTTGCCTATTTAACTTTGTCAAGTATAATTTTTGCTCTGACAGGCTTTTAAAGGACCCAGCAACTAAGTATCTAGGATGGAATGTCAGTATAATTAAATTTTTTAAATTCTATGAAGTGACACAATGAAAAGAGCCTGGAATAGAAAAACCTGGAGATTTGTGTTCAGAGACTGTCAGAAGTAATCATCCCAATATTTGGGTCAGAGATATTGAAAAGCAGAGTAGGAAGCACCCAGTTTCCAAAGTGTGTCTCAGTTTGAGGTTCCCTAAGGCAAGGATTTAAGTGCATGTAGCCTGTCTCACATATGAAAGAAATACCAAAGGTGGAGGAGTGAGATAGGAGTAAAGACAATCTATAAAGTCTATCTTTACAAGGTAGCTGTGGTTGGAAGTTAGTTCATCACTGCAAAATATACCTACCACACTAGATGTGAGGACCCTGGAGTGCACCAGCACTTGTTAGACACTCTTTGAGGGCAAAAGTGTTAATTTCCAGAACATATTTCCTATAAGACAGACAGACAAATCCCCTTGCAGCAAGTAAGGGGAGCAAAACACCCTCAGAAAAATGGATGCAGGTGCTGGTGCTTGGAGAATCATGCCCTACAATTGTAAGAACGATAAGATATGGTTGTGACACTTACAAGATCAACTACATGATGACAATAAATTTTACTTCTAGAAAAGATTTAAATGGCAAACATTTTTGGGGAAAACAGGTTAATCAAATTGGTGTCTTGACTTTATGACTTCTCAAGTACTTTAGAATATGAATGGGAATACATATGGTATAATTTTAAGATGAGAGAGTTTCATTTAAATTTCTAATTTTTTTTGCCTGATACATTTGATACAGGCAGTTTTTGTGTAAACACTTAGAGAATCACCAACATAATACAAAAAAATAAACATATTAAAGGTATTGATGAATACTTCTAGGCTTTTACAATTTATAAAATACTTTGATTATTTATGATCACCTTCATCTTAAAGTCAGTTATGTTGCATTGGAAAACAGTCAGTAATTTGGTGTTGTTACAATTTTTGAGGACAATTATTCAAATATTTTGGATATAGGGGAAGTAATTTCACATAGATGTTTAGCTCATCTCTCCACTAGGTCATAACATCTTATTGGATGTTATATAGTGCTTTTGATTGGATGTGCACTTTTTTGATTTTGAATCTTGGCAAACTCCAATACTCAGAGTAAACATCACTATTATATACTTTTATCTCTTATTTAACAAAATTTATGCAAAAAGATTGTTTCTTTTTCAAATAATCATTCTATAATGAAACAGAAAAGAATACAAAACAATTCCAGTTTCTCAATTCTAACATTAAATTCTCGCAGACAGCTGATAAGATTGACAAAGTAAAATACACACTTTAGAAACATGACTTATCTGGTGTTTATAGTTTCTCCACAATGAACATTTTAGGGATTACCCAACTTGCATTATTTGGAGTTTAATGGTATTTAGCACATGAGTTGGTTTTCAATAAAGGAAGATTGAAGATCTTCATTCTTCAACTATTGCTTTGTTAGGCAGCCTTTGACAGGTTTTAGTTGCCAAATTAAAAAAAAAAGGTAAAATAATAAAATAAATCATATGCCTATTTTAGTGGAGATTCTGTTTTTTTCAACTAAAATAATGTCAATATATGAAATAATTTTAATACACAAGTTCATTCTTGACATGTTAAAATTTAATATTACATTTGACATTTAAGATTCTTAATGTGTTCAACTATAATATTTAATTTGAAACCTCCTGGGAGAAGCCCAGGTCAAAAGCAGTAAATGTGGTTTATCTAAATTTATAGGAAACAGAAGCGAGTTTCTTTCTCTCATTCTTCCTCTCCCTTTCCCTGCTTTCTTCCATTGCCCTTTTCAACAGCCTATGCATCAAAATGTGAAGATATACGCTTGTTAAAAATGCTTGAAAGCTTTGGATACAGGTAGCTAAAGCCTGAAAGAAGGTGACTATTCTTTATCAGATAGACTTTGTTACATTCTTTGAAGGAACAGGAAAAAAATGTAAAGATAGAAGATTCCAACATAAAATTAGCAAAAAAAAGTCCAGAGGCTCCTCAACTACAGAAATGACAATTAAAAGAACACTAAGAAGATAAAATATACCACACCTCAAGGACAAATTTCTCTATGATGTTAAGAGTTTTCCAAGCTATTATGTCCTTAAAAATATTAAGGTTTAATGCTGAGAAAAAAGAACTTCTTAAAATTATTTTATTTGCACTAGAAATAAAATTTATGTCTCTGTTACCTAGCGGCAATATACAGTCTACTTAAATTCTTTCAGATGGAGAAAAGACAGACCCTTATTAACATTTCCCTGCTCATTAACATGTATTCTTATAACTAAAATATTAAGCATGAGTCAGAAGATTTATATTTAGTATCAAATTAAACTGTGTCTCACACAGACACACAAATGTTTTCAAAAAAGTTTTTGGATTTTCTGAATCAGATCTAAACTAGAAACACATAATGTTGGATTTTTCTATAATATATATATACTATAATTGGGGAAAATTATTTCCTACTTGGGAAATATAGACAAACATCTATTGTTGCCCAAAGACCATTTATCTTTCTCTCACATGAATCTTCAATAGCTAGATAAAGACATCTTAAGTATTCACTAGGCACAGGTGATCAGGTTTACACAGGAAATTCTCAAAGGTATGTGGACACTGAGGTTAAGCATATCTTTTTTTTGTGTCTAGCTTGTGGTACTAATATATACCCAGTTTCTTAGGATTCACATGTCTTTTTCATTCATTTATTAAATACATATCCATACATTCCACTTTTCTTTCTCTCCTTCATTCTTTCCACTCTACCTTTTCATCCTCACTTCTGCTACTTAATTCTAACCTGCCATCATTCTCTTACTTTGGCAATTTTAGTCACCCATCTGATCTTGTGTCTGTAGTCACATGTAATTCCTTTTCTTGCTCCATATGAATACCCTACATGGTCCCAGTAAGTCTCTCACTGATTCCTTCCATCCACTCCTATGCCCTTCTATTCCCTGAAATATAGCCTTCATATCTGCTGAATTATCTTTAGTTGTACAAAAACATTATTTTGTTTCATGCATCTGTATTTTTCTTTTTTTTCTTGAGTTCTTTCAATTGTGGTAACATTAGGATTCTCCCAATCAAGCATCACCAGTGTAGGGTGCCAACCACCCAGTTACCCTCAGTCTACCACCCTAGTCCACTGTGCTTCCTTCCCTCTTTTCAAACCCAGATGTGCCTTCTCTCCTTTAGATGAGCATAATTAAATGATTGACAGCAATGACTTTGAAAGCAAGTTGCTTATGTTATGGTTGCATAAGCAACCATATCTTAACTCAACGCTTTATTATTTATATATGACTTGGGTCTCAATTCCTCACTGTGCCATTGTTGATAGTGATTACACTCTCTTTTGTCCTACTCCTCTATATTATGTAGACAATACTGAAACAGTACATGTTTAAAATGGTTATTTACATACCTGTAATGTGAACTGAATAGTGAGAACTTTTGAATGCAGTTCTTGTTCTTAGTTATCGTAATATTTCTATGACAAATCCTGGTAAATAATAAGTAACTTTAAAAAAATGTTTATTGAAAGAAACAATAAAAGTTATGGATAAGTCATCTCTGTCACAAAATGTCCAGGAGACACAAAATGAGCTTTTCCTGGACAATATGTGTTTCCCATGAACTTCATGATAGAAATGAGCTTTTATTTTTTCAAAAATGTAAATATTCCCTTTCCTAACATTCTAAAAGAATGTATCTCTAAAAACCAGTCTTTTTGCTTAAAATTTTCTGTTGGAATAATTCCTATACCACTTATAGCTGACTCCTTAATTGACCCACCTAGCTAATGTGATTTGTTCACATTAAAGCTCAAAAGGCACAAAAACACTGATTCAAAAGAATACCTGCACCCCTATGTTTATAGCAGCACTCTTTACAATAGGGAAGACCTGGAAACAACCCAAATGCCCA
>JAGFMF010011862.1:10550804-10573324 GCA_019455555.1 Galemys pyrenaicus
AGGTGATGGTGCACTGGTGAGATGGTGATGGGGAATACATGGGGATTACAATTAATGGCAAGTATATGTAAATTTTAAAATATTCTAATAAAAAAAAATGAAAAAAAAAAAATAAAGCTCAAAAGGGCTTGTGAGAATTACAGCTAAGTATGCTAGAGAGGAACAATTTATATAAAAATAACTAGAAGTTAGAAGTTTCTATTATGCAACCTCTGTAGCTAAACTATTTGGGGACAATATTAATTTTGTCTTTCCTTAACATACTGATATCATAACTTGAAAAGGAAAAACTATCATTTTTATTTTAAAATGTAGATGTTATTTAAACTAAAAATGTTTAATTCTCAATAAATGGACTCCAGCATAAATCTGTCTATAAAAATCAATATTTGCTGAACTCTGTCATTATTATAATTATTATTACAAAATACTATAAAATATTAGACTTTTAAGTAAACAAACTTCCTAAAGTTTATCAATTTTTAGTTCTTGGGGGTCAATCCTCCTGGTATTGTTTTTTGAAAACAATTTGTCTATTGACTTTCCTGTATGCTGAAAAAAAATAAAAATAGTGCATTGAGATGGTAATCAAATGATTTAATCAGAACCAAAGCTTTAGGCCTTTTGGAGAATAGTGAATTGAATTTCTTGCCACCTTCACATTTGTCCCTTGTAAATGAGTTAAAAACCATCAATAATAAATTGTGTTTACCTCAATAATAAGACATACTTATTATAATAAGTCCAACAGAGCCATATAAATACAAGGCAAAAGAACACACAATTTTTCTTGAGGACATCTGGAAGATTCTTCCTTGTTTCTGCAAATCCTTGAAGTACTTAAGAAATTGTCATCTCTCCTAAAACAAGAACCCTTTATCCTGCAGCTCTTTAGTTTCCCTCTTACTGAACTATCTCCTGAAAGGTCAACACATCTCTTAATACATGAGGCTTAATGTACTTGATGCTCTAAATCTTATCAAAATAGCTTGAGAAGGTACCTCTTGTAAAGTGGGAAAGTGATCTCTTTTTAAAATTCCATCCCAATTAAGTACCAATCTGAAGACAAGATCTTGATCAGAATTAAAGGTTTTACTTTCTAAATGCAGATCTGGGACATACCCACTTAAGGATCAAAAAATATGTGTGTTTCTTACCACAAGGAATACATAGCAGAGATCCAATTAAGTTTTCAGTTGAGAAGTGTATGAAACAATATTTTCTAATGTTTTTAGACTATTGCAGTATTCTGCAATCACAGATTTTGCTCATTTACACAAGTGTCTATATTTTGGATCTTTTATATATGTAAGCTCTCAAGTAGTAGTTTTTTTTTGTTTTTGTTTTTGTTTTTTTTACATAGGACCATGTAGACCTTTAAAGGGCAAGTACAAAACAATTTGACAAGAAAAAATTGAACATGCAATGACTGTATTTTACAACAAGATTTTCCAGTTAAGTATTATTTCTTGCGTATATTCTCAAGTCAGGACTTACAGTTACGAATTTAAAATAAACTGCTAAAACAATAACGTATCTTATATAAGACCCAGGTTAACCACACAGATTACATCTACAGAAATACATACAAAAAAGATAAGAAATTAAAATCACTAAAACAAAAAATCAACAAGTGAAAAGGGAGACAAGATGGGAAAGGACAAACAGAAAACCATTAACCAAATAATAAATTCTGTCCTATCAATGATTAATTTAAAAGTAGAATCAAATTTCTTCATCAAAAAGCAGTAGCTGAATAAATAAAAAAAATATTATCCAACTGTTTGCTACCTATAAAACTCCCATGTTAGAGTTAAGGTAATGTATAGATTGAATGTGATGATACAGAAAAATATATTTCATGCACATGGTAACCCAAACAGAGGAGAAATGGTTATACTTAAGCCATACAAAATAGACTTTAAAATCAGTCTCAAGAGACTAAAAATACTGAGAACAATCCTATTTATAATAGCACTAAAACAATAAAACACAGTATAAAAGAAGAGAAATATTCATACACTGAAAACTATAAAACAATGATGGAAAAAATTTTAAAAAACATATAAAAAGATATTATATATCCATGGATTAGAAGATAATATTGTTAAAATGTGCATATTTTGCAAAGCTATCTATGTATGCACTATAATCCCTATCAAAATCTCACTGATATTTTTGTAAAATACATAAAAATAAAAAGATCTGGAACCAGAGGGGGTCAAGAACATGGCACCTCCCCAATGCTACATTTATTGCTGCACTATTTACAACAGCCAGGTTAGGGAAACAACCTAAATGCTCAGCAGCAGAGTAGTGAATTAAGACCTTGTGGCATACATACAATGGATTACTAATCAGCTATAAAAAAGAAAAGAACTGTTGCCTTTTGCAATGACATAGATCATGAATGGAACTAGTGTATGTTGTACTAAGTGAAATAAGTCAGAAAGGTAAAAAAAAATACCAGATGATTTCATTCATGTAAAATATAGAAAGCCAAAACAAAAGGAAGTGAGAAAAATAAACCAAAGCAAACCACAAAAATATAACTGCAGAACTGAGGCTACAGGGGAGGGTGTAGGGGTGGGAGCGTGGTTAGGGGTGGGAACAGAGTGGAAGCAGGCCCAGTGGTTTATGATAAAGAACTTTGTAGCTATTTTTTAATGGGTGTTTTGGTGATGGTTGTGGTATGGTAACATACATCTGAGGATGTGTGAACCTCTTCCCCTAAGTCACATACAATATTGTAAACCAGTGTTACCTTAATTAAAAATAAAGATGGAAAAAGATAAAATATAAGAATAACACATACTAGAAAGGACTATGGGTGTTTCAGAGCTGGGGATGGCATGGTGATATATATCAAAGAGGTATGAACCTGAACTTCTGAATCATAGTATAAGGTACCGTATACTATACATCAATATGAAACATACAGTAAATAAAGAGACAAAAAAGTAAAGTTTTGGACCTCTATCATTTTAAGGCATTTTAAGCACACTATCATATTTGTGACATATAATGAATACATTCATTGTGCAAATCAGATTTATTTTATAGATAAAGAAACAAAAAGTTTAGACATATTAAAATGAATTTCCCTAGGTCTGTAGCTAACCAGTGACAAAAGCAATTCTGACACTGGAGATCCTTAAACCAAATCCTTTGTCACATGTACTATAATGGGTGGTTCTCAGCATTGCGTTTCTCCCTCTTCTGGAAGATTTCCTCATTAGCTTCAAGCATCAGCAGTGGTCTCCAAGGCTTCTCACCATTAGCACTTAATACATAGGGGAATTTATATTATGCAACAAATAATTTTGTAATTTTGTTAACACGAGAGGATCAGTGAATAGCCCTACTTCAATGCTAGAGCACACCTTGCGTCCTGGAAATTGCAGTGGACAACTTGACTGAAATGAAGTGCTGTACTCTAATGAGTCTCACTATGTAAATGCCTTCCCTGGGAATAGAAAGATTATTCATGAAGAACAAGAGCTCAGTGACTTTACAGTGTCCTGTCAAGTACTCTGAGAGCTAATTACAATTGGAAGAGAATGAATAAAGTAATTAAAGCAGCTATTGATAAGTATCAAGTTATTTTCTCATTTAGAATTTGAATATATTAGTTTAGCAGGGAGGGCAAATTTTTGCCTCTGTTGCTGTGGAAAGCAGATCTGCTGAAATTAGCTTGCTTAACTCTGAATCATTTTTGCTGTCACCACAAGAGGAATATCTTCCCAACACTTCCTCTCCACTACTCTCTGCTTAGATCTTGCCCAACTTCAGGAATGAGTACTTATTCTGGTTTACTTTATAGACTTTACCAAACACAGCAATGAAGACTATGAGACTTAAAGATTAAACCATGTTATGCTGCTGAGAATCAACTTTATTCACCTATAACCCAGAAGTCTGATATGTATCAAGGCAATGTACTTTGTTTGAACTCAAAACTAACTATCTTTTACAAAGTCTTGGGATTCAACAGATCTGATAATGCTTTGGAAAGCTATAAGCAATTCACCTTTAATTTCTAAATATCTAATCTCTAAAGTATATCACATCCATAAAATTTTCTAGTGTATGTGTCTGTACGTGTGTAAAAAAATATATTCAGTCTTTGAAATAGTAAAATTAATAACAAAAAGAAAGAAAATCCTTATATTTTTACCAAGCCCCATCTCAGCAGTTTTACTCATTATTCCAACCTCCTGGCTTTGCAAATTATATAACAGTGTATATATTTTAGAGGAAAATACAGGTTCAGAAAAGTCAGATAACTTGATCAAATGCATACAAGTAATAAACAGTTTAGCAAGAATCTCAGCTCCTACTCCTTCTGTCTCCACAAAGCCTTCCTCTGTCTGTTACATTTCACCAGTGCTTATTTAATAATTCTTAAATGTGTTTTCACAAGCAAACTTATTATAAGTTAATTCAGCACATACCTATTTTCATCCTCCGAGAATAAATATATTAGGGCAAAATAGCGCTACCGTTAGAGGGAAAGATAGTCCTGAATGGATTACACAGATAAGTTTATGGACTCAAATCCCCACTCCAGACCACCATGTTCCAAAACCACAAACCCAATAATATGATTATCAAAAAGTAGATATCTGGGACCTGAGGGTGGAGTTAAGCAGACCAGGCTGGCTATAAAACCAAAGAGGTGAGCCTTGGGCTCTCTCTTCCTTTGGAGCCTTCTCACTTGACTCGAAGATCTGGTAGGATACTTATGGGTTTTTATCCCTCTCTTCTCTTTGTGTTATTTCTACTTTATTCCCCTTCTTTTGTAAAATAAAACCCTTTAATAACTTTTGTCATGTGTGCCTGAATTTGAGGCTTATTTTAAAAGTCTTCTGAGCACGCGGGTGAGGAACCGGTGAGGGAAACCCATTTTATATTAAGTTTGCCCTGTAACAACATGACAATATAAGCCCTAACCATTCATGTACTGAATCTTTCTGGCAGACAGCTGTCTAAAGAAAATTTCTAGATTCCTCAACTCAATCTACCATCTTTTCCATCTTTCAGAATTGCTGCTTTCCTTTTTAAACCTAACTAGGGAAAAGTACACAGCAAAAATTTTAGATCTGCAAGAAACCTCACAGCTCAATCACTTAGCACATTAAGATTGATGATAAAACTGCAATTCAGACTAAAAAATTCTTTGCACAAGTCCCAGTAATCAAGTCTTGGCGTTTCTAATAATGCTAATGCTAACAATTAGTGTTGTTATGGCAACATATGAGGAAATTTGAGTGTAGTAAAGAACTTTTGGTGCTCCTAGGACCCTAATGCTAAATACCCAGCTATTGGAAAGGTTTGATTCTAACCATGGTCGTGGATACATAATGAAAATAAAAACAGCTATTATGTATTGAGACTCTACTGTATATCCTCTGTGCTTTATGTCATTTGTCCTCATCACAGGCTTGTGTGACTCAGTTCCCCAGAGATCGACTTCTGTATTTCCACTTTCACTTTTGATTAATATCCTTCTTATCTTTGTTCTTTTACCTTAAACTTAACAATTAGCTAGGAAGCCCATTAGACTTAGCTAATTAAGTAGTCAAATATTCTAATTGGGATTAAAATCATTATTAATTTATCAAAAGACTTTCTGCAGAATACGCTAATATTCTACAGTTAAATTCTGAGTCCAGGTTCTTAGGTAAAAAATTTTAAATTGGTTTTAAGCCATACTCAATTTCCTGGGGCAACTATGACTAAAGTTCAGAGATGAAACTGACTATACCAGGTCAGAGATCATCTTCCTGATAACTAAAGTCTCTGCTGTCATGATAGGAAAGTGTCAATATTGTTTGAACCTACTTTGAGGTCATTTAAGGCTTTTACTATACCCATTTCCTAAGATAGCTCTTAGCATAAAACTCTAACTCAGTGCCTATTTATTGAATTAACAAATAAATTAACAATTAAGTAATAAAATGAGAATGATAAATTTATGTTTCATTTATAACTTAAGTCTTACTACTAAAAGCAAAGTTTTAGTTTAATTTGGCTTTATATAATATCATGATATGATGTTTCCCACAGATGTGTTGTGAAAATATTTTAAAGCCAAGGTAAAGTTCAGGAAATGAATGCAATTAAATAAGTAAGCACATTTGTTCTACTGTCATGTTAAAACAAAATAAACTATTTGGATACCTATATAAAATACATAAGTTACCACTAAGTGTTCTTTTTCTATGTTTAGCCATTTTGTTATAAATAAAATGTGAAATAACTCCATTGTTGTCCAAATCATTTACAAATTTAACAGCAATATGATATCATTCAAATCTGTCTAAAATATGAAACCTTCCTTCCATTATCAACAATGGCAGGTATACTCGAAGCAAAATATTTGAGACAAGGCCATAATAATGAGTTTTTAAGCTGCGGTAGTAAAATGGTATTCCTTACAACTTCATAAGAAATAATTTTCCTAATCTGAGAAGGCATTTTTTTTAATGATAGAAAAGTTTGGGAGCTGTGGTGAATGAGAGACATAAGGAAGACAAGAAGAAAGAGTAGACATTAAAAAATTTAGAAAAATGTTCTAGAATTGGAAGCTGGGCCATTAATTTCCTCTATGAACTTAGGTAAGCTATCTAACTTTTTTGATATTCATCATTATTTTAAGAGAAAGGGTCTGGACAGATGATTCTGAGTTTCCTTTGTAGTTCTAAGATTCTCTGATTCATTTCTAGATTTCTAAGTAAAAAGGGAAGAACTCTTATTGTCAGGGTAAGAATAGAAATTTAATTTAATTAAGATGTTATGAAATACTCAGAGGATTTGACTTTTAATGAAAATCACAGGTGATTTTTATACACAAGTACCATAGAAAGACCTTTCTGTAATGGTACCATTTGCCTTAAAAGTAAATAAACCAGTTGACAAAATTCACCTTTGAACACAAAAGCAAAATGTTTATATGTAAAAAATTGTTCATCCTTGGGCCTCCCTGGTGGCACAGTGGGTTAAGCAATGCATTATGAAGCAAACCTCAGCTACTGCAGCATGAGTTAGATCTCTGTGGCAGACCAGGGAGGTGACCCACAGGGCACAGCAGACCACTCCTGCCTCACCTGCTGCTCCCCTCAGCAGTGTACTTCAGTCCATCTGCCTATTCTGCTCACCACTCTGTCTCTGGTGAATCTTCTCAACTCCCCAACCCCCGCAGCTCTGGCCTGTACCCCAGTTCTTGTATGCAAAAATAAATAAATTTTTTTAAAAAATTTTCATCTTTGTGATATGTGAGATCTGCCCTAGCATTCTTTTCTCTAATGAGATCTCAAGTTTTCTGGTCTTTTAAACAGATTTTTTGAATGCTAAATCTACTGTTTAGTTCCTGTGTTCTCAACCAACTTTTGCATCTTAATTGTAAACTAGTAACTGTAGGAAATTCACAAGATCTGGATATTTCTAGTTGTTTCTGAGTACATACACCCATTACATTCCAAATGATACCATCAACTTCTAAAAACACATGTTCCAAAGAAATAGATCAAATAGTTCATATTTATTACTATGAGAAATAGGAAGAGGCAGTCACTCCTGTTCTCTATGGGGGTGGTTTTCAAATAAGCCTGCATTTTTTTGTTTGTTTCCTCCCCTTAAATCTAGACTATCATTAGTGAATCACATAAAACTAACAGAATGCATGGGAATTAATGAGGTTAAAAAAAAAGAAAAAGGCATCAATTCACCTTGTTCTCTTAGGAAATTTGCCTTTAGGCAATTTCTCTCAGTATCCAACTAACCATGCCTCAGAGCCCCAGGCCACATGAGCTTGAAACAATCTGTGGGAATCTCAATTCACAGCTCTAGGTGAACTCAGTCTTCTAGTCACTTCTAGTCAAATATATAAGTGAAGAAAACTTCCTGGTGATTCTTGGTCCCAGCTGTCAGGCCACTTAATATACTCAAGTCTTCCCAGAGGAGGCCTCACATAGAGTGAAGACAAGTCATTGTCTAAACTCCTGGGAGCAGAATAAAATGCTGACTTAATGTCAATAAATTTGAGTGTTTTGAAATTGATATGGCTTGAAAGAAAAGTCCTTCTGTCCTCCTACTTGTGAGAGATGTCTTCACTCTGGGCAGCTGCTGAGTTGGCAGCTGCAGAGTCTTGAAGTCATCAAAAACAAAATAAAATTAAAAGCAGTTTTGCTGTGAAGGTATCCTATGCCCAAAGCAAATATCAAGGCCACCCCCTGCCATGTTGTAAGCTGAGGAGGAAAGAATCAATGATATGTTGCTGATACAAAGAAACATTTACGAACCTCAGTTCTTGCGCTTGTTTCCACAAATACATAGTATCTGAATCTGCAGAGTAAGAGATCACTTTTGCTATTACATCCAACATGATTGCTTTCTTAGCAACTGAAAATGTAACCAGAAGCAGTGTATACCTCCTGTGCACAGCACACCTGTACTATCTTTACCTACCTGATTCTAAAACATCTGAAGGGCAGGGCCAGACTCACATATCTGCTGCTGCTTCCTTGGGTTTAAAGCTTCAATTTTGGGCCAACCTGGTGGTGCAAGGGGTTAAGTGGCAGCACTTTGAACCTATCCGCAGCCACTGAAGCATGAGTTCCATCCCCAGCCTGGGAGGTTACCCACAAATTGTGGGGCAGACCTCTCCTGCCTCGCCCGCTGCTCCCCTCAGCAGTGTATTTTAGTGGGTCCACCTGTTCTGGTCCCCACTCTGTCTCTGGTGAATCTTCTCAACCCCTATACCTCTGTCCAATACCCTAGTTCTTGTATACATAAATAAATAAATATTTTAAAAAATAAATCTTCAATTTAGAATTTTTTTTTCTTCAGAGCGAGGGGTCACAATCCTAGATAGTAGAGCCAGGACCAAAGAGGATTATCCACAAGTTCTAAAAGCCAAATGATTTTTTTTTCTTTTTTGTTTAAATGATGCAAGTGATCCAGTGTAATCACAACAATCTTTGAAAGAGGAACAGGGAGAAGAAGAATATCATAGAAAAATCATGACAATAAAAGAATGATCAGAGAAATGTTATGTTGTGGATTTAGAAAATGTAATAGAAACCTATCCAATCTGGAACAGGCAAGATACTTTCTAGAGTCTTTAGAAAAAAATATAGCCCTACTGGCAAGTTAATTTTAGCCCTCTGATTCTCCATTAGAGTACAAAGTTTTCTATACTTTTAAGGTAAATTCTTAATTGTATTGTTTTCACTGACATAGTTTTTTAAAGGAACCACTTAATTTAATTGAAACTATTAGAGATGTGATGATATCCATTATTATAGATATCTTTTGGAGAAAACTGATGAACCCTAACATTTCTGAGGAATCTTTCTTGAAGTTTATCTGGTTTGGTGTTTGAAGTCATGGATGAGACTAAATCAAGATCTCATTTCTTTACCACACCCTGTTCTTTTGAGAGCCCCATATATAGGTTTCAAGTTACATACATAAAGATAAAAGCTTGAAATAATTAACATATTGAACTAAGTGACAGCTCTTTTTCTTTTTGCTAAATTTCTGTGAGTTGTCTGCTGTCACTGATACTATTTATTGCCAGATACCTACCTCTAAAAGATCTCCTTTAGTCAGTCCTTTCTAGCTTCAAATTTTGAACTTCTACAGGAGACTATATGGCCATACCACTAGATATGAGTAGTCTTGAGAGAGAACCTACCAAAAAAACAGCACACATTAAGAAGATTTTACATACATTCGGATAGCATTTTAAGCAGATGTTAAATAAACTTTATAATCATTTTGTAATTTATTTCTTTAATGTGTCTATCCTGTGGAAGAAGGAAAGCTGTCGGTATTATTTGTTATTTTAGATTCTTCTCCAGGCACATGGAAAGCAATAAACATTTCTGCTGGATTGGGTTATTCAAAAAGCTGATATTTCAAAAGGGTCAATTGTTTAATATGTTCTCACAGAACCTATTGATTCTGTGTGTATCAATAGAACTGATTTTAAATTTCATGTGTATAATGTGACTTTCACAAACTATGTTCTTATACAAATTATGTCATTATTAGTCATATATTTAGAATATGTCCTTTAGGTTATTTTTGGAATTGAAGCACATGCTTAAGATGCTCAACTAAGGCACATGTTTGTCATTTGAATGCAGATATGCTATTAGGATTAGTGATTAAGATAAGTAATACCTTAAAAATGAGTGTGAAAGACAGTGAATAAAAATATTCTTCTGAAAGTCCTTTAACAAGAAATGTATAAGAAATTCCAAATTCGACCTCACTCAGGTATAGATGACATTCAAGTGGCTGTTGTTAATTATATAAACTTAATTGAAAAAATCTAATTGTAAGGTTTCCACACATGATCTAAATTTATGTGATCTCCATAGATTACAGTTCCTAGTTACCAATGTTGAATATTTTAGATTCCCTTCATTCCAAATACAGGAAAGTTCTCCTTCAACTGCATACCAATCAGAAAGCCAAGAGGGATTTGACAATTTCTTTATTTTGACAAGATGATACACTTTGGAGAAGGCTGACTTACTTATACATATTAAACAGATATTACCAATTCAGTGACAGCGAAATAATGCATAACACGTGCTAAGTTATGCAACTTGGCAATTCATTATATTCTCTGTAAACACTATAAAAGTACTATTTTATGTGAAACTTCCTTGAAGTGTCTTAGGCAGACTTTGAATAGGACATTAGATAAAGCATTCTTTAGGCCTTCCTTGATTCTTCTCAAGGTCAAGTATTTGTCTTTCATGATTTGCTCAATGGATGTAGGCATGACCATAATGTAGGGTATTCTAAAAAATAGGTAGAAAATGGATATTAAATGTGGAGTATGAAAAGTGACTACTAGTATTATCAGTCTCTTCTGTTATTGAATTTTCAAGTTAGGTAAAGTCATAGGCTCTAAAATGCCACAGTTAATTCATAAATCCACAAAAATATTTATGGAGGGCCTAGGCTGCACCAGACAATGTGAGAGACTTAATTTCAGCATTGCATATAGTAGAGAGACTATTACTATATCTGACCCTAGAATAACCTCACTATAACTCTGGTTACACTCTGGCATGCATTAGCATATCTGGCATGTCAATGAGAAAAATTAGTTTCTTAAAAGAGAGAGGGAAGAAGTCATAAACTTATGTCCATGTATGTGCGCGTGTGTATAGCAAATAGACTGATAGCAAATATTAAGTACAGCAGGTATTCCGTGACAGACTGTGAAACTTTTCATTTATTTAATGACTATACAATCACCCTAGGGTTAAATTACTATTGTGACCTCTGTTACAAAGGGAAGAAAACTGAGGTACAGAGAGGTTAATGCAAATTGTTCAAAGCCATATGCTTAATAAGTAGTTTATCAGTATTTAATTCCTGGCAGTTTGAGCAACAGTGTTCATGGTTTTGGAGAAGAGTATAAAATGAAAGGGGAAATTAGGTTAAATTTTGTTTGGTGACTTTGCTGAAATCAATACACATAAACAAGGATATGTGAATTCCTTCTGGAAGTATTCTATTTTGATCCATTGAACTCTGGCACTCACAAAAGAAATATTGTGTATCATTTTTCAGTTTGTAAAATGATATACAGGACAAGTAAGGAAACAATTCATTATAAGATGTGAACTTTATGGAGTATTTGAAAAAGTGTGGGTACTTATATACTGTAGATGCTTTTAGCCTTGTGGTGATTTGCTCACTTTTCCAGAGCTCAAAGGAGTAAGTGAAATCGAAAGGGTGTTATGCAGGATATGCCTGAGTGTCACTACAATGAATTTAAATTCATATAATTTTAGTGTTGTATTTTGTGCAGCTTTAGGAGGACTAAATGGAAAGTTAATGACTGTGGTCTCAGCTGGTGAATATTTTTAAGCTCTCCTTCAATTTATTTCAAGGTCATTGCTTTGAAATAGCAGGTAAGAAACTTGCACTGCTTTTGAGTGGAACCTGATACTTTTTAAAAGGAGCAAAGAAGTCATAAATTGATGATCATAGGAATGAGTGTGTGGCATAATTTTTAAAAATCTCTCAAGCACATTATCCATTTATTTATATTTTGTTTATTGAAGGAGAAAGTCAGCTAGCATTTTCAAAATGATCACACTATCATAGAACTATGTAAATATCATTCTGAGTGGATTCTTGTAAATCTACAAGAATTCCTCTAAAAATCTACAGCCACAATGAGGGCAGATAACTTCTATCTTTTTGATATAGAACATAATTGTCATAAAAGGTGAATATTTCTAATAAATTTGGAGGGGCAATTAAAGATATTAGAAAAATAAATTTTTTTGTCTTTATGAAACATACACAGATTACAGTGGACATATAGTATATGATTTGGGGTATTATAAAAATAAACCATAGACTGAAATGACTTGAGAGATGAATCTGACAGATGCTAAACAGGAAACTTTCTTTAAATAACTTCAAAATATCTTCTTCAAAAATGCTGACCTACTGAAAACAGGGGATTCCCAAAGATTTACTTATTTACATTGCTCATACAGTCATAAAAGTGGTAGTCTCCTTTTGCAGTTTACAGAGTCTAAAATCTGTTCATACTCCTAGCATATCAAACCATGTTTTCAAAATACCAAGAGTAATTAAACTTGAGCTCTAAAGATTAATCTTAATTAATCTTTAGAGGTGTCCAGGTAGAAAGCAACCAAGACAAATAGATTGTGCTGATCATTAACTCTGTGCTTAAACACTGAATTTGCTTCCTCATCACTAAATGCATCATGTCTGCATTGTAGATTATTTTATGTTCTAAATGTGTTTTGAGCACTGAATATGTGCCAGATATAATTCTAGGTTCTAGGCATGTAGTGAGGAGAGGATAAATAAAATTTTCTACATTTATAGAGTACACATTCCAGTGGAAAAGATGAAATAAATGAATGAATAAAATATACACAAATATTAGATAATATAAAAAAAAAAGCAGGCAGAGAATTGATTTTGGTGTGATCTAAAAAAATCTGAAGAACCGATCTATGAGTCAAGTCCTCAATAACAATAATTTCAAACAGGTAACATGGTTATTGATGTAAAATATTTGATAATTATAAGCATTTTGCAAGCACATACAATAGGGCTATATGCCTTCAATTGCAAAAAGGATTTACTTGCAATTCAACCACAAGTTCAGTCAACTAGAATAAAATGTGAAATAGTCCAAAATAGACCCCCTAGAAATCACTGGAAACACTTGAATGTCAGCTCAAGGGATTGTTGGAAAGTGCTGTAGTCTAGGTTGGAGAAACTTCAGGAATTCTACAAAGTAAGGTATGTCACCTCAGACATACTCTTCTCTAGACCAGAAAGTGCATTGTTCCAAGAGGGATGGAGAAAAATCACGACTCCACAGTACAAACCCTGACTAAGGCAGTGCCTCAGAAAGTAGAAAGGTATGTCGTTTTTAAAATTTTTGCCTTGGTGGCATGAGAGGTTAAGGTGCAGCACTATGAAGAATCCTCAGCCATTGCAGCATGAGTTCCATCCCCAGCCAGGAAGGTGACCCACATGGGACAGTAGACCTCTCCTGTCTCGTCCACTGCTCCTCTCAGCAGTGTATTTCAGTCAGTCTGCCTATTCTGTTTCCTCACTCTGTCTCTGGTGAATCCTCTCCCTACTGCCCATCTCTGGCCTGTAGCCCAGTTCTTGTATGCATAAATAAATAAATCTTAAAAAAAAATTTTGCCTTGTATGTAAGTTGAGCAGTAGAGACCAACTTCTCTTTAAATCATGTTACTGCCTGTACATTTTTACAAGTAACTATAAAATCTAAGGCCATTTTTCCATCAAATTTCAAAAGAATTTAAACAAGTTTACTTACTTTGAAAAATACATTATTTTTATTTTTCTAACCATATTTATTTTCCTAAAAAAAATATATATCCTTTCATCCTGATTTTTATATAAATGAAACCTAGCAGAACATGTATCACCTTGTATGATTGCTTCAGCATAAAAAAAAATGCCCTATAATATATTACAGATCCACCTGTAACTCAAAAGTCAAGGTGAAAGAAGAGGTACTCCACCTTTACTGGAACAATGTCAACAAAGTTCCTTAAACAGAGAAGAGGGAGTGGAAGAATGAGTTTCTGATTGATTCAATATTAATAGGACTTGGCCAGTCAATGCTGGTTTTGTTGATAAAAGGGGAGTGTGAGCCAAGGAATACAGGCCATCTCTAGAAGTTAAAAAGGGCAAGGGAATGGACTCTTCCTTACAGCTTCCAGAAAGAAACTAGCCCAGCTGTCACTTTGATTTTAGCCCAATAATTCCTATATTAGATATTTCCTTCAAAGCTGTAAGAAGGTAAATGTGTGTTCTTTTAAGCCAATAAGTTTAAAGTCATTTGTAATACAATAGACTAATCAATAGTCCATTGATGACAGGCCCAAGTAATTTTTAAAAATAATTGAAACATTATAAAAACATATTATAAATTAAAACATATTATAAATATACTGTATTTATGTAGTATAAATATAGTATAAGTATATAGAATCTATTACACTGCTCTTCAACCAGCTCTTAGATCAATTGAACATTACCAGTAAAAAAAAGAGAGAGAGACAAATTTATAGCCAAGTGATACTTCAGAGTTCCAGAAACAAAAAGTAGTAAATTTGTGTTATTTTAAGCCACTGTTAAACATGTGATGATTTGTAGTGCAGTTCATACAAAGGCCAGGACATTCATAATGTCCTCATATTTACTTCCAGATCATAATTCAGAGCATAAGTCTAACAGTGTCCCTTCACATTGTGTTAAAAATACATTCTACTAGACTGAGCTCCTGATGAACTGTGATCCCAGAGTGACATCTGTAGTATTCACAGTAACAATCATATTGCATTGCATGTAGTAGGTGTGCAAAATATATTGTAGATACTAAATAAAGGAACAAATGAAATAGAGTAAATGCACAACTCAGCATATGGGAAACTGCAGTTTTACCTGTAGATGTGGAAAGAAAATCAATTTCTTAGAGCTTCATTGTTCTTACTTGATTCAGTTCCTGACAGTTTAAAAGACAGGGGTATCCACTTGAACAGTGCTAAGATCACCCTCTTTCCAGGGGGCAGGAATTGTCTTTGCCATCACCGTTGATGGAGTTCAGAATTTCTAGTCTATCACAGAAGGTATCACCATCTTGTCTATCACAGAAAGTATCAGCATCTTAATTATTTTGAACTAAAGCTATTTAAGGAACAGAATATGGTTACTAACAGTCCTTTGCTTTGGACATAGACGAGTCCCCCACATAAACTCACCTTCTCTATAACAGGAGTGTAGGGAGCATCTTTATTACAATAGATAGGGAATTGGGGTTGAAAATGATATATAGACTAACTTTATTAATTTTATATATTATTTTTACATAATAATATATAAAATTAATAATTTTATAATTAGTTATTAAAACTAACTTTGTTAATCTATGAACATTCCCTTTTTCTTAATTTATCCTTATCTAAAAAGGATATATAGCAAAATGCTCCAGTCATTTCTCTATGTTTAATATCTCTAAGCCCTTCATATGTATAAGGCTTTAATTAAATTTTTCTCATGTCAATCTATTTTGTGACATTTTGATTATTTGACCAGCTAGAAGACCCAAAGGGGGAAGGGGAAAATTTCCTTTCCATGAAACCACCCCCTCATACTGAAGCTCAATGTATTTGTTAACAAGCAGAGCTGTGTTTCTGCTTGGAGCTAGCACAGACAAACTTCCTGTGGTGAAAAATCACATAGCTGCAAAAAAGCTGGGTAAGCAGACCTGAACATAAGTAACTGGAGTGAGGTCAACACTATATTGGTCACTGGTGAAGGTACCAACTCATTCAATCCAAGCATATGGCAGGCAAGCCCTGTGCGGTAGCACAGAATTATTTTCCTAATATTCTTCCTACTTGGACTACCAAACAGTACCTCTTCTGTGGCTTCCAGTTAAGTGAAGTTAATGAGCAGCAACAGAAATTGTATTTAAATATGTTCAAAATTTTTTATTTCTCTCCTCTCTGCTTTTATGATTGTATCATTCTAATGTTGATATCTTTACCCAACCAAGCTATATTGGGATGTGAGTGATAAAATTATAGTAGTCAGGAAATGAGAAAAATATGAAGACTTTTGTCCATTGATATTAATTAACAATTATATAATATCTATTGTATGTAGAATTTTCAAATCTAAATCTTTGTTGTGTTTTATCTTCTAAAAACTCTCAAGGTAGTGGAAATATTCTACTTAGAAATAATTTGTCTCCTTTAATATAACACAACTTCTAATAAGTTTAGAGGGAAAATTGAAGATATTAGAAAACTAGAAAGTATATCTATTTTTATTTTCTGCTATGAAATACCATTTATTACAATGGAAATTTAATGGAATGCTATGACCTTAGATATTATGAAAATAAAACATGTTTGTGTATTTTCACATACTTGTGTATATTTGTGTTTATGCATGTATACATGTCTGTGCCTATGCATGTGTGTATGTTTTCTATAGAAATTGGCAGATGAGGGTTTGGAGAACTAGAAATCTGCCATCAACAAGTTGGAAACTAGGAAAGCTGGTGATATAATTCATTCTGAGTTCAAAACTTTAAGACTTAGCAACTGATTGCATATGTCCCATTTTGAGTATAAAAGTCAGAGAATCAGAGAATGACTGAGTACAGGAAAAGATGAATATCCAGCTCAAACAGAAAGAGGGAATTCACTTTTCCTCTACCTTTGTTTTCTATTCTGATCTGCAGTAGATTGGGTGACATTCAGTCACATTAGTTAGTGTAGATGATCTCTACTAAGCCTGTGTCTTTCATTTTGAGAATAATTCAATGATAAGCTTTATGATAAAGAGAAACTCATAGACCAAATTTATGTTTGAATCACAAAGGCTCTACTCTTACTATGCATTTTTTTACTTTCTTACAAATCTGTATTCTTAAACTTTTAGTAATATCTTTTGTTTCTTTCAAAGGTGTAGTGACTATATTTTAATAAACATTTATTGAATGTTTAATGTTATCAATGTGAATCTGCTCACATATATTTATGGAACAATCTTGTGAAGGTCTATATAGATATAAACTTAGTTGTTAGAGTAGGTACTTCTCATAAATAATCACATTTAAAAATGTGTAATTTCATTGATTTAGCTAAATTGTATTTTATTGAACTCTGCTTTCAAGATGAAGTGGTAAAATCTCAATCACAAGGAGACTAATATTTTCAGATCTTGCTGGGTTATACTAACAGAACGTAGAAAAAAGTATTATTATTTCTGTCTTAAGTAGGTTTCAGATGAGTGTTCATCTTCAGGAATGCTCTATGTTTATCATCAAAACAATATGATTTAAATTGAAGACTTCAAGAGTCACTTGACTTTTTGTGGATAGTGAATTAAAAAGAGATATGGATAATATAACTGTATAGTATGATTTTTCTAAAGAGCTATTAAAAAGAAGAATAAGGCTTTTGACTTTATCATGTCAATTTTGTTAACATCAGATGAAAAGCTTATTGCTCAGCTCAACTGTTGCAAAAATGGAAATGGGTATTTCAGAGGTCATATCAAAACTGAAGAGTGGAAAATAGGATCAATAACATTTCATTCTTTAGTCATGGACAGGAAAGCCATTTAATCTCATTTTCAAATAAAGAGAAAACTTTACCAAGGATGAAATTTCAGGTACATGTAGAGACCAAGTGATAGGCATTCTCTTTAATATGTACTTCATTTGACTCTAGAAATTACCAGTGAGGTTTTATTGAAACCAATTCATTTTGGGACAAGTGATCAAAAACCTGACTATGGCTGACTATGGAATGTGAAATATGAAAAGTTAAACTAAAGAAGAATTAATCTTTGAAGAGCTGAAGTGGCAAGAAAAAAAGAAAAAATTAGCATTTGCATGAATAATTTACATAAGAAGAGACATTATACTTTGTGATATAAATATAAACTTATTCCCTTTGATAAGTGATAGATGATAAAACAATGAACCCTGTTAAATGTGGCAGTAGATAATAAAAGACAAAGTTATAAAAGAAAAAGTAAGCTTGGGATATAAATTAAATTTTACATCCACTCAGTTTTGCATTTCTACTCCAAATTTAATTTTCCTGACAAATTGTGTTTCATATTTTGTTTGAATGTCATCGATTTTGGGCAAAGTATCCCCTTTTAGTTGACATAGTGCCTTGAATATATTTATTATGTATGTGTAGTTGTGTATGTTTATGTATGTATTTGAGGTTTGGAGGGACAAAGATGGGGGTGAAGATAGAATAGAGAATAAAGCAAACATTCATGAGAATAAAAAGTAAATATAGCAAAATTCAGGCAAATAGAATACGGTATCTCATTGTGTTGATCTTTTTATTATTTTGATGGTGGAAATTTTCCAAAGTAGGTCCCTACTTCCTAGAATATGGACTCCTTTATTTCTTGTAATTGTCCACTTAATAGAAAGAGAGAAGGGATTGTGCTAGGATCTTTCTAGAGTCCAGAAAAAAATGTTACATGCCTCTCCTGTCCTTCCAAGTAGGCAAACAGATCATGTGAAACAAATAGCACCTGAAGTCTGTTCCCTAAGAAGTGATTCTGTCTCATATAATGAGATCTTTAATGTAGTCATGTATTTTTCAAGAATTAGAAGTGCAGAATTTATTCTTTCTTATATCACTGAAAATCTTACTCTCTTTTAATGCAATTTGTTGTCCCTAATCTCTTCAATGATATTAATGTCTCTGGATACTGAGTATATGTTACTTTTCACCCAAACACACTTTTAATTAAACTTTAATTTTCATGCTTGATATATTATATTGATTTTATTATTTAATTATGTTCCATTGATGCAGCTCTGTTGTGAAGTTAATAAAAAATATTGAAAATATATTTATTGTGGTCTTATTTATGAATGGTAGTCCATAGTTTAGTGGTGACTTAAAACTGGCTACTTCTGCACACAAACTTAATTCTTTTCAATAGTTTCTACTAATATTGTTCTTAAATTTTTAATTATTATTTTTCATGTTTAAATGCTTTTTATAACAATGTTAAATATAAAATGATGAAATAAGAATTAGAACTAGAAAGCTTTGACACACTGATGGCATTACAGATAGTAACATAAATTTTAAGGGTTAGTTTTTAAGCTTATCTTTATTTGACCCTTTGTTTGGTTTCTCTATATTGTACGTATAAGTGATACAATCTAGTATTTATCTTTCTTTTTCTGATTTATTTCACTTAGAATTACCCCTTCTAGTTGCATCCATTTTTCCAAAATAGGCATGAGCTTATCTTTTTTGACTGCTGAGAAGTATTCCATTGTGTATATAAACATAACTTCATGATCCACTCATCTGTTTTTGGATACTGAGATTATTTCCATACTTTAGCTATATAAATGGTGCTATGATAAATATGTGTGTGCAACTTTTCTTTTGAATTAGGTGGGTAGATGCTTAGGAATGGAATTAGAGGCAAATGGCAGATCCATTTTTCATCTTTTGAGACACTTCCATAATGCTTTTTATTGAAGTTGGACCAATCTACATTCCCACAAACAGTAAACGAGGGTTACACTGTTTCCTTTTCTCCACATCCTTGGCATTACTTGTTTCCAGTTTATGACATGGTCATTCTCACAGGTATGTGGTCATATCTCATGTGATCTTGATTTGCATTTCACTGATAATAAGTGATGATGGACACTTTTTATTTTCCTAGGTGTTGTCTGTATGTCTTCTTTGGAGAGGTACCTGCATTTCCATAATACAAACAATAATATAAGCCAATGTGACCTCAATTTGGTTCGGTGACATACTTATGAAGATGTGTGAAAACATATCCTTAAATCATTTGCAGTGTGGTAGCCAAAAATAATAATAATAAAAATAATAATTTAAAAACAAACAAAAGCAAATAGTTAACAGAGTCCATAGACTAATAATATTGAAATGTCTGCTAGAATCTGAATATCGCTGGAGATGTTTTACAGGATGTATGTCATGTAGCCCTAATGTTCTTTTGACTCATTCAACAATACTCGAGAGATAGTGTTTATTGCAAAACTCTAACAGGAAAATTCTATTTTTATTTTGTTACTTTTTAAAAATAACTTGGGATTTCCTCCCCTCCATATTATGAAATTAAGACTATTTTCATTAATGTAACCAAAATTTGTCATTTGATCCCATTATGAGAATTTGTGTGTTAGTACAAACAACACTGTAATCTCAGGTTTCCTTACTGGAGTTAAATGAAAGTTTACTTGAATGTTTTTTTTGTGTGTATAGTCACACCCATTTTATTTTAGAAATAGCTTACATGACATATTGATATATGTTTTCTCTTCACTACCTTCAGTCTATTTGTGTTTTGATTTTATGATATATTTCTTATGCACAGATTTGTATTACTTATAAGCAGATTTATAAGGCTTATTCTCATTATTCAATAAAGACAAATTCAATCTTTCAAAGACCTAAAAACATTTAGTCATTTATAACTGTATTGCTTTCCTATTGTTATAGGGCAGGGAGAGGAGCACCCCAGAGCCCCCAAACCTGCTGTTGTTAGGGGGAAAGACCCTCCTAAATGGATTACACAAATAGGTTATGGACTTCGACCCCCATTCCAGGACTACAATATCAAAAACTACAAATCCCATAAGGTCATTATCAAAGAGCAGATCACTGGGACCTGAGGGTGGAGTTGAGCAGTCAAGCTGAATATAAAAGAAGACACGTGGGCCTTGGGGGGTCGCTTTTTCCTGGGGAGCCAGCTCTTAGCACACTGTTCGGTTCCAACTCCAAAAAACTGGTAAAATATTTACAAATCTATAACCCTCTCTTCCCCTTATATTATTCACTACACTATTTTCCCTTCCCTTATAAATAAAACCCTTTATTAACCTTTGTTGTGTATACCTGCAGTTGGGGCATTATAAGTGCCATTCAAGTATGCAAGTAAAAACCCAATCAGGCAAACCCATTTTATATTAGGGTTGCCCTGTAACACTGTCTCTGAATGGGTTTTGCCATTTGCCACATTAAGACAAACATATAAAACTTTTAATGGAAAGAAATTTTAATACAATTCGGGTACAATACAGAAAGGATAAAGAACATAGTTACTAAGTTAAGCATTTAAAGTTACCCATTTTTTTGAGGGTAAAAGTTTAGATAGGATTGGCCTAAAGCAAGGCCCAAAAGCCTGCCACATGTTTAAAGGACTTTTTAGTAGCGACTTAATAGAAAAGGGTTAGAAAGAATTAGACAAATTGGGAGGAAAAGAACAAAATTAAAATTAAGATAAAAGCTGCCATTGTTAACCTTCTTATGGGTTTCTTACCCACATCTGTTTTAACTAGTTTTGTTAGAGTCAGAGTTTGTCTAAACTTAGCTGACTGAGACTTGAAAAAACGACTTACAGGCCTACCTCCTTATCTAGTAGGTCAGCTGGTCCTATACCTTAGGTTCTCTTGGGCAGTTAAGGGCAGGGCAGATGAAACAAGAATGTTGTCTTAGTATCTAGCAGGTCACTGGTCACATACCTTAGGCTCTCTTGGGCAGTTAAGGGCAGGGCATAGAATGTGCACCCAGGTACGGGGCAGAATTTAAATTTTTTTTAAATTTTTGAAACATGGTTCTCTTTAAAGCTATTTGCTGTGCTCATTGTGCGGGCTTTGATCTCTCAGCTTATTGGCTGCAACCTATGTAATGGCGGGAAATTGGCTATAAAAGTTCACCTCTACTTCCTCTCGTGGTCGATTGTCTCAGCCAGACCTGCGTGTCACGGTTGAACGGTCGGCCCCAGCATGCTGGCGTAACTAAAGCTCTACATGACCATTGCAGCCCTGTGTCCGCTCTTTGTTCTTTTGGGGTGCCCACGGAAACTTGGTACTTTACAGTTTAAGACTAAAAAGCAAGCGCAGTTTTTTTACATGTCACTCTGCTCCACCTGCCTCTTCCAGGTCTCCTTGCTGCTTTTTATTTTGCTTTTGTTTTCCTCCCTTCCTTTTGTTTTTTTTTTTGTTTTTTGTTTTTTTTTCTGCAGAATCTTTTTTCCCTGCTCCGCTCCACCCACTTAGGGTGGAACTGTAATTCTGGAACTTCCCCCTTTCCTTGGGACTTTTATAGGGCATAGGGCAATCCTAATATAAAATGTTTTTGTTTTTTTACTGGGTTTTTTACCTGCCCGCTTAGAAGACCTGTAGTAATTGGCTGTTTTATTAAACAAAGTAATTGGTTGCCACACATTTTGATGACATACTACTAATTGGCTAATATTATAATAAAAATTCTAGAAAATCAATACTGTAAAACCAGGTAAAAATAGATACAATTGGGGGCCTCCCTGGTGGCGCAGTGGGTTAAGCAACACACTATGAAGCAAACCGCAGCCGTTGCAGCACGAGTTCGATCCCTGCCGCCGGCCAGGAGGGGGAC
>JAGFMF010011862.1:10573374-10613944 GCA_019455555.1 Galemys pyrenaicus
TCTGCCTGTTCTGCTCCTCGCTCTCTGTGGTGAATCCTCTCACCCCCCACACTTCTGACCTGTACCCCTGTGCTTGTATGCATAAATAAATAAATCTTTTAAAAAAAATAAAAAAAAATAGATACAATTGGAATGTGGTTATTCTACAAATTCTAAAATTAGATATTAGGAAAACTTTTAGATTGAAACATTTTCCTATGGGCTACAAACCTCAGGAACCTAAGCATGACCTTCATGACTCAGGCCATTGTGAAAGGCTTTGCATTTCTGCCTTTGTTAAAGGTAGGTTCTGCATTCCTCAGGTGGTAATAGTTGCAGGACCCTTCCTCCCTTCCCCTTTTTGCTTTTGTGTTAATTAAATTTAATCCAATACAAAAGATACCTTAATAACATACATTATCAATCAAATCTAAAGACAATGAAACTAATGATTCCTATTGAAAGCCAAATACAAGGGTACAGATACTATTCAGATGTTAATTTGGGTACCTTCCTCTTCCTGCAGGCCTGCAGTAGAATGCTGACACCAGTTTGACCTTAAACTAATAATTCATATTATGCTCAGAGTGACAATAGAATAATTAGTTGTAATTGCAAAAAACTAGTATACCTGTCATAATATAATTTAACCAATCATAATAACTAACACTAGCGGTAAGATGCCATCTTCATTTTGTAATCACCTATGTCATCTATCCTGGCTGAAGGTCACAAGACCCCAAGCTGCTCTTGAAAGAAAAAAAAAGTAGTCATTGTTAACTTCCTGATCAATGCACATGTTGATGTAATCCTGCCCCTTTCTCATTAATGTATAAATAAAGACCTGTGGAGACTTTTCAGTAGGACACATGCCATACCCCATTCAAGTTTTATAACCCTGAACCCCCCACATTTTCTGATTTCCATTCCATCCTTTGGGGACCTGGCCTTTGGCCAGAGCTGGACTGCAGCAACTCATCTTCTGGGGAATGAGGTAATAAAGGAGAACAGTTCAATATTTATCAGCTAGTTCATAGTTAGAGGACAAGTATGTAAAGGAACCTCAAATGTAAGAGATAATAATGGAAATATAATGAACCATGCAAGTACACTTACATATTTGAGTTTCTTATGATTAAAAATGTCTAGAGCATGGGAAATGAGTAAGCTATAGTAAAGTACATTAGTATTCCATAGTGTAAAGTCTCTCCTTTTTAATTTCCCTAATTTTGAGCACTAAGGTTTATTTTTTTTTTTTTTGCCTTCCTTATCTTTCTTTTCTTGTTAGCAGAACTTACGTATTAGCTTCTTGAATTCCCAATTCTTGTAAACATAATTGTCCGTGGGTCCCAGGAGCTTATGACTTCAAATGTCATCCCAAAAGTTATGGGTTTCAAATCAATCAAATCTGGAATTCTTTATTCAATCAACAATTTAATAAGAATTTAAGGAAAGTCCTTTATGTACCAATATTAGAGTACTTATTAGTAATCAAAGACACTCTCTCGCCCAGCATGATCTTGCAATCAATTAATTATTTTACTTAATTAATATCACAGCAATACTACCAAGGAAAATTTCTTGAAGTGCTATGAAAGTGAATTATAGGAGAAGATGACTTAATCAGGAAAATGGCCATGATTAGTTGGGTAAAAATGATAGAAAGCTGTCCAAAAATGAAAACAGAAAAGAAAAAAACAAACAAAAAAAACAGCTTATAACTGAAAGATAACTATGGAAAAAGAAGAGAGAGGAGAAGAAAATGTTTCTAGGCAAAGGAAAGATATGGCAAAAAGGTGATGTGAGGACCGTGTCTGGACAAAATGAACTAGAGAAAGCATGATACTCAGGTTCTGGTTTCTTTTCCCAGCATGCAAATCCACACACTCGCTGAACAGCAGTTCGGATAACTTCCATAATCACCTGTTCTCTGCTCCCTCACTTCCAACCTGTTTCAGTTATTTTTTAAATTTCTGTAACTATTTTTCTGTGTCATTCATCCTGAGACATTCACATATTCAACTTCATATTTTCACTTATTTGATTCTCTTCACTACTATACATCTCATTTCCTACTCATATTGTCCCCAGAAAGTTCTGATCCTGACTCTGGTTTTAATATGTTGTCTTTAGCATTTGACACACACTGCAATTTGCCAATGCTGGTTTTCTAACTAAAACTAGCCAAATGTGTTGACTATCATAAAGAAATGAGTCTAAGGTATACATTTGATTAGTTTTTCAGCAAGTATTTATTAAGTACTACCTCCATATTAGGCATTATGCTAAGCACCAAGGATGTGATGATGAACTTTGCACTCATTCAAGAAAATGTTCAGCATCATGATTATAATTAATCGATAAAAGCAATTACAAGCCTGTTCTACCTAACTGAACAAAGGGGAGTATATATAAAGGGATAATTAGTGATGGACCGCAAATGACTGACTTGGGATTAAAATTGATAGGATGCCCCCTCATTTCTCACAGAGGCCCCCCTGAGTTTAGAGTAGGAACAAGTAAGCAGGCAGAATGAAGTAACTACAGGAGCTCACTGTGTTTTCCCTGACGTAATAGATGGACCACCACATCAATACAATTCTTTATCTTTCAATGGATGCATATTTTGTATTGACAATATTCTAAGAGATGAGGATAAAATAGAGAACCCACAACTATAAAATTCCTTCCAGTGAGCCTACCCTCTAGCTGAGACAGTGTGTTACTCTACTACTGTTACATAGGCCCCCATCCTATTTCTTACTGGGCCTCCTGCATGTGACTAGGCATAAATCTTAACTGTTCATTCCCAATTTTTTCCAAGAAGCAAATTTCAGGATATTGCTTCCTTCTCAACAGCTATCATGTAGTATCACAGTGTCTGACAGGAAAGCAGTAGAGAGAAAATAGGGAGTAAGTTTAAAGCTTCTCAAGTGTCAACAAGAAGATATCCCAGAACTCAGAGTTTGAGATTCAAGCCCACCCTTGGGGACTTCTCTTTGTAACCTGACTGCACTGCACAATTACATCCTTCAAGAACATTATTTCAACTCACTTAAGGGCACTGTGATTGCAGACTTTGTGATCTTTTCAAACAGAAGTCTCAGAAAGGTTATGGGGGGGGGTAAATTGCTAGACCCCAATGTGTTCACTTCTAGAAAACTCATCAGTAAACAATTGAATTATGCAAACCTTCCTAAATATGTCCCTGCCTGTAGTATGCCACAAACCTACCATTTCAAGTTCAGATGCAGTGTAGTTTTTCTTTCTTTCTCTAAACAAATGACATAAGAAGAGTTCTGGGTGTGTAAAGTGAAAATAGAAACTTTAGGGTCACTAAATCTTATTAAAGAGAACATCTCTACACTGCCTGAAGTCCTCCCTCCATCAAGGTTATTTCACATGACTATACCTGTAAAGGTTTGAGTTTCCGTGGGCACCCCAAAAGAACAAGAATGGACACAGGGATGCAACAATCAAGTAGAGCTTTATTATGCCTGCATGCAGGGGCCTACTGTCCAACTGAGATACGCAGGTCTAGTTGGGACGATTGACCCCGACAGTAAGAAGGGGTGAGCTTATATAGCCAATTTCCTGCCATTACATAGGTTGCAGCCAATAAGCTGAGAGGTCAAAGCTCACACAATGAGTACAGTAAATAGCTTTAAAGGGAAAAAATGTATCAAAAGTTTAAACTTGTACTGGAGATCTATTTTGGTGGGCGTGGGCTTCTTCCCCTTATCCTTCACATTCTAAGATAACATTTTAAGCTAACATTTTAAGATAATAAGCTGTTTCATATGCCCTGCTCTTAACTGCCTAAGAGAGCCTAAGGTATGGGACCACCTGACCTACTAGATAAGGAAGTAGGCCTGTAGGTCATTTGTCAAGTTTCAGTCACTTTGACTTTAACATGTCTCTGGCTCCAACATACCAAGTGTAGAAGCTTATCCTGAACCAAAACAAATAACATGAATCTTCTGGTTCATGAAATCCCCATGACTTTGGGAAGGACAGAATTTGCTTAATAGATGAATCCTGTTAACAGCCCTCAGCAGCAATGGTGTCCCTCCTCCTGGCTTTTTTCAACAGAGAGTAACTTGAATTCTCCATTACTTGGGTTCTTCTTTGGCTTCCATTTTTGCTCTTCCTTTGTACTCTGAGTTACATTTTGAATGTGTGTGTGATCTTATTCAAGTACATTTGTAATGTCAGAAAGGCATGGGGCAGGTTCTCTGTGATCCAGGCAGATAGGTAAAGGACAAGTCCTAGAGCTTTCAGTGTTTTTTTCAGGGTTTCATTGATCTTTCTACATCACTTGTAGAAATGTACAGGTACACAGTAGGCAGGGGAGCCGAGGTGGGGCCAGAAATTGGCAGGCTTCCTGTCCCCCGGCAAATCTTCATTCTTTCTGGGCTCTCTGGTCTCTGCTTCTCTGCTACTGCTGCTGCTGCTGCTTCCACCATTACTACTGCTGATCATTCTGCTGCTGGTGTCTCTGTGATGCTGCCCTTATGTGCCCAGTCTCCTGACTCAGGTGTGCCCACCTATGCATGTCCACAACCCACTTACACACCATCAGACATGTATATATAGGACCACAGGGGTCTATCATTAATTCTAATGGCAGGAGGGTAGAAAAACCTGATAACTTTCATTTACCCTACAACATTATAAAAGTAAATTATGGTATATTTCATACTAAATAATTTAATTTATGTTTTCTAGAAATAAGAATTTATCCAAGGTTTAATCTACTTTCAAATATACCTAATTTTTCTAGAAGTATCCTTTATAACTCTGAAGAAAAAAAATCAGAATCAGAAGCAAGAAAATGTAAGTTTGCATGAAATTAGTTTTTAAAAATTAAAATAAAGTAATTACTTATACACCAGAAGCCCTCATTTTTATATAATGGATAGGTAGCAGGTTAAGCTCTAGAATCTATAAGACTATGATACTGTTATTATGTGTATTTGAAATGGATGTCCTGATTAACTCTGAAGGCTGTTAGTACATTTTACTTGCAAGAATATGCAAAATCTCCAACATGGTTAAATTGCTTTTATGAAGGAAAAAAAATTCTGTTTACAATACACCTAACCTTGTTGAATAAACATAAGTCTGAAACAATAAATCAAGTAAAATGAACTTGTGAAGAAAATTTTTTTCACTAAATGAGTTTTTAAAAATATTTACATTATAATATCTGGTTTTCAAACTTCATATACTTTAAAATAAAATAGTGTTTTTTCCTAACTGTTTGATTTAGAGATAATTACAGATTCAATCACAGGAAGTTAAAACAATGAAAAGTAGTATTTCTTATTGTTTTGACTTTAAAATAAGGGCAGTATTAGATGGGAGGTCTGACCTAATCACCTGAGCCATATCTAGAGCTTAGATTAAGAGGGAGTATGACCTAAAATGTCCATGAAGGATCTGACATATCATTGTGGGCTTGACAACGGAGTGAATCCCATGGTTAGAAATGAAGGAAACTCCTAGGAACTGAGTGATCCTCAGCTGACAATCAGAACAGAAACAGACATTTCAATCCTACAATTTCACTAAATTCCCACTAGAATGAACCCCAAAATGAACTGTACTCCACAGACTCCAAAGGACAACTGCTTAGATGACACCTTAATTTCAGCCTTATGGTTCCTTTCAGCAGACAACCTAGCTGTGCCATGCTCCACACTTCTGTAATGTATTCTATTAGAATGATCTCCATTGCATTAATAGGAGTTATGCATGCAAAATACAGCAGCAAAGTGAGCTGGAACATATCACAAAGAATAGATTGAAGTGCCAGATTTTGTAAGTCAGAAATTCACCTTTGGCAATTTTGTTTTGAATTGTAAAGTAAAATGAACAGACCATATATTTTTCAGAAGTACATTCAGATGTTTACTATTCATGCTTTCTATTTTTAAAGTCAGTGAAGATAAAAAGTGGCACTCATATGAAAAGATTCACACCTTCTTCCTTCTGACAGTCACTAGACTGACAACACTTTGAGTTAATCTCACTCTCCCCATGACTTAAAAGGGCTGCCAATAAAGTATTTCTTTCAAGGACGATTCAAACTCAATATAAAAGTCAAATCAAATGTGATGTAGAATGCATATTTCATGAACCAGACCCCACATTTTCAAAACTCCTACTCCATGCAATATGTGTACTATTCTTCTCAGCCCTCAAATCTAGATGTGAAAACAACCTCAAGGGAAGCTATAACTAAATTTGAGAAAGTAAGAATGTCCACAGAGAAAACAATGAATAAGCAAATAATGAGTGAGCAAATGGGAAAAAGAAATTGATGGGTATAGTGGGTGAATGATACCTTGGACCTTTATTTAGCGCCTAGTTATTCTCCATTAGATAATGAATAATACAAAACTGATGTGTACATTGAGAGTTTTAATAATGTCATTTTTGTGAAAAATGTGAACTTCTGAAACCTTTGTGATAGTATTTAGAGCTAAAAGTTACAAGGAAAGGAAAATTAATCTATTAATCATGTTATCTCTGAGCAAGGAACTTTGACAATTTAAGAGGGGTTTATGTGATTATTATCTGTTTTTAAAAACTGATTTTATTTTGTATATACATAAAACAGGTTGTTTCCATTTGCCTACTTATGATATCCTTTAAAATTAAATGATTTTCATTAACTTGCGTATCTGTAGGATTGACTGGTTTAAGATATAGGCTGGGCCTCCCTGGTGGCCTAAGGATTAGATCTCAACACTAGCACCAATATGACCTGAGTTTGATTCCTGGCCAGGGAATTGACCAACATATGCTGCAGCGGACCTCTCCAGTCTTGCCTGCTGTCCCACTCAGCAGTGTATCTCAGTAGATCTACCTGTTCTGCTCCCCACTCTGTCTCTGGTGACTCCTCTCACCCCTCACATGTCAGCCTAGAACCCAGTTCTTCTATACACCAAAACAAACAAACAAATAAATAAATAAGATTAGGGCTGGTGTGTTACTTTGAAGTGCAGTGGGAAGCTTTTTTATAGCCACCAAAAGGATTTGTAGCAATGCTAATGAATCAAACTTGGACCTTAGAAAAATCTCAGCACGACAGACTATCATCATTCTAAGCGACCAGAACCTGAAAAAAAAAGGTCAGGAAAAAAGTCTAATGATGTCTCTGATTAGAGATGTGTCACAGAAATTGATATGTCTGGTCTAGAGGAAACAACTGTGGATCAGTACACACTCTGGAAGGACTGCCTGGAGTAGATGCCTAGAAAACAATTCCCACTGGCAATCAAATTGCTATAACTTTAAGCAAGGTGACAGTGTAGTGTAGTGGGCACCAAGGTGGGACTTATATAAAGATGGCAGAAAAAACAAAACCTCTGCAGGAATCAGAGGGAATGGCTCCACCAGTTCCTAAAGCTCTGTTAGAGGACAGTGCCACATCTGATAAATCATGAAGCATCACTTCTTCCGGAAGTCTGCAGAACAGGCAGATTTATTGAGATACATTGCTGAGGGAAGCAGCAGTCAAGACAGGGGAGGTCTGATGTGTTATATGTGGGTCAGCTCCCTGGCTGGAGACTGAACTCAGGCCATGGTGGTGCTAGTGCTGAGACCTAACCCCTAGGCTACCAGAATAAAATTTGAAATCCAGCAAATGCTGTTGTTTATCACAATTTATTATTTAATTTTTAATATGTATTTAGTTTCTTGTAAAGTGAAAGAAAGCACATTATTCAATTAATTTTATATTTTTCTTTTTATATTTTAATGTGGTCACTAAAAAATGTTATTATATAGTTTACATTATATCTGTCCTTTAGGACCACTTTCCCAACCAGCATTTTTCCTCACTGAGAATTCCAAAATGTTATTCATATTAACAGGTCATTTGTTCATGTGAAAATGTATTCATGTGTGGAGGTATTTTTCTCATAACCTATAAAGAAGTTTCCTGTTTTTCTAACTCCTTAAAGGCAACTAGATCTATGGCAATACTACATTCAAAATGATCTTTTAACCTACTGGTTCATTGCCTTCTTAATTATATTTCCATATAGAAATGAATTTGTTTCATTCGGAAACTGTGAGATAATGAATGTGCTTTCCTTTAAGTTGCTATGCTTATAGTAACTGGCTATGCAACTATAGAAAAGAAAACTGTCAAAGAATGTTTTTAGAGAAATCATCCAAAACCAGGAACTAACACAAATATTTTATTTAATTTGCTAATGAATCTTTAAAGTTTTAGCTCATGTTCCATATCTTGATGATTTATGAGACCACAAAGCACTAGAGTTAGTAGTTTTTCCCTCAGATTCTCCACAAAAAAACATTCTCAAAAGAAAAACCCAATAACCTAACTGACACAAGTAAAGTAGCCTAGCAACTAAAACCACCATCACCTAGAAGCTACTGAGCACACCAGTTGCAACTAATTCATAGATCAATAATTAATACAGAAAATGTGGACAAAAGGAGAAAATGTTTGTGAAATACTCCATTGGGTAGTATCTAGATATTAAAAGGAAAAAATCTGGCAAATAACCTCTCCTGATCTCCTCGTCTTTATTGAAATACAGGAACACAAAATCCTTAAAAGAGAAAATGTCATCATTACCAAATTTATAAATATTGTTAGACTACCAATGAGGGCTTGTCACCCATACTCTCCTCACTCAGGTATGCTGATACAGGACCAAAGGGAGCTTAAAATTCACCTACCCCATTGGTATTTTATATTTGGGGAATTGACAGGAATGACTAAAGCAAAAGCAAGAAACAAAATAATTTTAAAAATGCAAAATCAGATATAGTCAGTTAGTTATCCATGACCTGAATGTGATCAGCATGGATATTCCCAGAGGCTTCAACACCAGATAACAACCTGAAACTCAACCAGCATGCTACTATATAGGATGAACATATGATTTAGAAGACAAACTGAGTGGCCCACTCCTGCCACTTTTTGGCTATGTGATCTTGCACAAACTTGTTGATTCTTAAGTCTGACATACATATCAATAAAATGTGGATAATCCCTTAAGCATCCATTAACATAAACTAATGTGTGGAAATAAAATTACCTAACTTCTTTTTGCAAACACTAACCACCTTTTATTATATTTTTGTTTTATAATTTTAGGATTTGAGCTCTCCATTAGACAATTGTTGTTTTCTTGCACTGTTAAAGCAGTTAAAATCTCTTGAGAGAAATCTAGGTAAGCATTACCAAGAGCAGCATAAATAAGTTAAGGAAACAATGAGCACATATTAGGCACTAGCTACCATTTTAGGAATTCCAGGTGAAACCAAAAATGAATCTGATATGATACAATGTGATGTATAATGTAATAAAAATAAATTAGATTGAATATTTTTATTTTGGAAATTACCAAAACTATCTTGTTAAAAATACTGTTGTGACTTTCAATAATCATTTAATTAAAATGCACATCAAATATATCTAAAGAATCCTCAATCTACTAAGAATGGAACTTCTGTATGATCCAGCAATCCCACTCCTAGGAATATATACAAAAGACACAAAAAATGATTCAAAAGAATACCTGCACCCCTATGTTTATAGCAGCACTACTTACAATAGGTAAGACCTGGAAACAACCTAAATGCCCAAAACCAGATGAGTGGATCAGGAATCTGTGGTACATATACATGATGGAATACTATTCAGCAATCAAAAAAGAAAAACTAGATGCATTCATAGGAACATGGATGGAACTGGAAGGGATGATGCTCAGCGAAGTAAGTCAGAAGGCAAAAGAAAAATACCAGATGGTTCCTCCCCTAGGAGGAATATAAGGGAACCAAATAAAGATCAAGGAAAGGAATAATAATAATAAACAATGAAGACACAACAAAAACCAAAAATGAAAAGACAAGGACAAATTGGGGACACTTGGTGGGGAGGGCGGAGGAGGAGGGTTGAGGGCAGACAGGAGCACGTGGGACTAAGGTGATGGTGTACTGGTGATATGGTGATGGGGAATACATGGGGATTACAACTGATGTCAAATATATATGAATAAAGGAAAATTTTTTAAAAAAGAATATATTTTGCCTGGTAATGACACATTAGAAAAAAATCTTTAGGGATATAATTAGCAATATGATTTTAATGAGAAAATTGCATGTAACATTTTACAAATTTACATTATAGAGTAAACCAAAAAACTTCATTTGCATTTGCTATATAAACATATTTTAACTCTTAGTTCTCATTTGCATACTGTTTGCAAAAGAAATAATTTGAGCAGATTCCAAACCAAAATCTATTTAAAATCCACTGTTCACATTTCTTCCTCTTTTTGAGATGCTAATTCTTCCCAAGGTAGTAAAGATAAGAGGGCCCTATGGGCTAAATATAAATTTAAGTATGAAACTTAATGGAAAAATCAAAAGGAAAAAAACATGGGAGAACCATACAGGATCTTCAAAGAAAGCAAACAAATATTGCTAAGTGTTTAGCTATAGAAGGAATATTTAATTTTGAGCTTTACCTAGAGAAATAATTTTATCAAAGCTTTCTTTCTGTCAAAATTTTGGGGATTAGTTTATACTTTAGGTATGGTACTGATCAGTATAATTGTGTACATTCAATAGCTTTTTATTATAATCAAACATTGTTAAGAATGTTACTAACATCTGTCTAACTTAGGCTAGACAATACAATTATATTTACCTTTTAATGATGATGGAATTAAGGTACAGAGGTAAATTGACCAAGGTGATAAAGCTTAATAAGTAGTGTTGATAGGATTTCCAACCTACTAGTGAATTAAAAAATGATCAGTAATAGTAAGAGATGTTTTAAAACATAGTTACAGTACCCCCTATATTGTTTTATTTCTATTTCTAATCTTCTCACAGCAAAACTAAATTATGTAATAAGCAGTTAAAAAGACTGTTTTGGTCACCTGGTGTTGAGTCATAAACTGCTAATATTTTGGGGACGTTGTATAGGTTGACTGAGCATTACTAAAGTCACTTCCATGTCAACCGCTTACTTGTCGTTAGTTGCTGGTTGCAATGTGCTGTAAATAAGATGTATCACTGACTGTTCATCTTTGTGATCACTTCTTCTTCGCAACATGGTGGTTCTAATAGTTCATTTTCTTTCAAAATGTCTAGCTTTAAGAGGAAGAAAATTAAAGCTGCTAGCCCTTTTCAGGCTTGGACTTGGGATTCTGAATTAGCTGTGCCCACCTTCTGTCAGTCAATGCAAGACACTGAGTCAGTCTAGATGGAAGAGCAGTCCCACTCTCCACTCTCTCCTTCTGGAGTCTCATAGATAATGAAGAAGATGAAAGAATAAAGTAATAAAGTAAATGAAAGAATAAAGAAATCTTAATAATGTAAACACTAGAATACCCAATGAGGAGGGATTTGGACAAAGGCCTGCAGGAAAGAATGACAATGAAGAATTTGAGGGTTGCACACAAGTCAACGGGACTATAAAACAACATGTAAGGGTGTGTTTACTCAGAATCAGATGCAAAGATGTAAAAGGGACAAAACATGGAAGCATTTTAGTAACAAGCTAAGGGTTTAACATTGAGATTACTTTTTAAAACACAATGGGACAATATAATTTAGGGAAAGTTAGGAAGACATTACCTTTTAAAAATTTTTTTAAAGATTTATTCTTATTTATTTATGCATACAAGAACTGGGGTGTGTGCCAGATATGTGAGGGTGGAGGGAGAGGATTCACTGTAGACAGGTTGGGGGCAGAACAGGCAAATCTATTGCAGTACACTGCTAAGGGGAGCAGCAGACAAAACAGGAGAGGTCTGCTGAGCCATGTGGGTCACCTCCTCAGCACAGGATCAAACTTGGGCTGTAATGGCTGGTGATAGCTTGATAGCCGTGGACTTTAACCCCTGTACCACCAGGGAGATCCTTGAAGCAGCTACTTTTGACTCAGAGAGATGTTCAGTGCTTGTCAAATGTTTGATTTGTTTTTGAACATATATATTTCCATAGTTTTGAAATATGATGACAAGAGTTTTGGACAAGCATGTCCGTGATTCTGCCAAATTTAAATTCTTGTAGTGCAAAATACCTTAGAAATGTGTCATCCACAAAGAAAGGATTGAAAACACCTTCCAAGATTGATATGGGTAATAGAATTCTGCAAGAAATTCTATTCCCAGTTTTATAAATAAATAAACAAACAGAATTACATGTAAATATTGATTATTCAATAATTAATATAAATTGAATTTGTTAATATGTATAACTAATGGTCTATTTCTTTACTTAAATGACCACAGAATGCATCAATCTAACCTACTCCCTCCACACACTCCACAATAAACTGAATTAATGGTAGTTATATATATCATCAAATCCAGGAATTTTAATATGCTATGTATGTGGGACTCACACTAATATGAAAGAATTAAACTTATTTATTGGTTTATTTGTTTTTTCTTTGTCTTGCTAATGTGTGTTAGGAGCATTTAACATGAGATCTACCCTCTTCATAAATTTTTCAGTGTAAAATATAGTATTGTTAGCTATAAGCACACTGTTGTGAAAATGGATTAACTCAGTGAATTTGACTCAATTCTGTATTTCTTATTGATTTAAAAATGAAGTCCTGATCTGGAACAGCTGAAAACCAAAAAAGAAACCCAGAACTTTTGAAATAAGTTAAAAACTTAAATTGTTTATGGTTTTCCTTTGGACTCAGATACATTTGTATTGCTTTTTCTATATCCAATATTATTCTAAATTTTATTTATAAATATCAATAACAATCCTCAAAGAAAGGACAAAATTTATCCCATTTGTACAAGTGGGGAACAGAGTAGTTTGAGAAATTGGGGCAAAATCACCTTTATCAATGGCAGCACCAGGTTTTAAACACACAAATTTGGACTCCCAGGTCAAATTCCTACAACTATAATAGACAATCTTCAAAATTTAGTCTCTCATTTCTTTTTGAAAGTCATCAAATAGGCTATTCACTTATGTAACAAAAACTTATTGAGTTTTTTATTTTATGTTTGCACAATTCTGAGTGGCAGTACCACAGCGGTAAACCAGACAGTCAAAAACCACCGATTTCTTGGAGCATATGTTCTAGTTTGTTAAGACAAGGAATAAAGAACAAATGCTGCCATATACAACAAAATGGATGAACCAAGGACATTTTCTAAGTTAAATAAGCCAGAGATTGGGACAAACTAATGCACAGCAAATACTGCCTGATACCACTTACATCTGCTACATAGTCAACTACACAGAAACAGAGTTGAATAGAGGCTTCCAGGGCTTTTGGGGGAGAAAATAGTGAGTTGTTATTTATAGGTATAACATTTCAGTCATACATGATTATTAAGCTCTAGAGGTGTGCTTTACAACATTGTACCTATACTTAACAATACCATACTGTAGACTGAAAAATTTTTGATAGAGTAGCTCTCATATTAAATATACTTAACACACACACATATATTAGCAAGACAAAGAAAAAATAAGTAAAATAATAAATAAGGTAATTCTTTCATAGTTGTATGAGCCCCACATACATAGCATATATTATGGGGGGGTCACATTATTTGACCAGGAGGAATGTCTTTACAGAAGTGACACTTTAGCTGAAATCTAAATAATGAGAAACCAAACATATGAAAAGTCAGAAGACTTCAAGTAGAGGGGCTCAAATCTCAGCTCTACCATTTAGTAGCTTCAGTTTCTTAATCATTAAATTAGAATTATAACACCATTGAGGATATTTTTATGAAGATTTTTTTAAATACTTAAAATAGTACCTTACATGTAAAAAGCCTGAATTAAAGATTATAGTATTGTTTGAAAACCAACCATGTTGTCATAAGAAAACCAGCATCTAATCAAATCGTTTTGCAAATGCATAGCCCTCATATTTAAGACTAAGTTTCTAACTCTACTGCATGAGTTCATTTTTGGATAAATTAACTTCTTAAAAGTACTGTCCTTGTTTTTAAGCTACCTTCCTTTAGGAAAGCCTAATTACAATGTCCTAAGAATTGTTTTGCTTCTTGAAAAATTCATTATCAACTATTCAAGAGAAAAAAAATATATATATATCGGCCAGTCTTCACAGAGGTAGGATGAAACACTGGATATTTTTTTCAGCTTTAAACTCTTTCCATATCTTTATATATATACATACTTTATTCAGAAATGGAAAACATACTTCCCAAATTCACCAACTCTAAATATAAAGCAACTAATCTAATCAAGACTATGTTAAAAATAGCATTATTCTAGATGTATGTAAATGAAGTAATTAAAATGCAATATAAAAATGAAGAAGCAATTCTGATATTATGCTAATGTTCATATATTTATACACTAGATTCTGAAATCTGCATATTTTGTTGCTTCTTTCTTCCCTACTACTGCCTTCTTTGAATGAAGCTTAAGTAGCACTTTCCAAAGACTTCCAAAAGCACTAAAGCTATTAGAGATAAAAAATTATATACTAGGAAAGGAACAGATTACATGATTTTCTCTCTGAATAAAAACTTGGTTCTTATGTATCTGAAAATTGTCTGCAAATATACTGTTGAAATTTAAGAAGAATGTAGCTTCAATTGGATTGGTGGATTAAAGGCTAATAAATAATCAGAGGGAAGAATTTAATTCTACATAAAAACAGCAAAAGAAGATGAACTTAAGTTTTTTATTAGGACCAATTGAAGATCCAAGGTATTATTGAGGTTGACTTTGAAGGAAATTAATACTATTAAGTAGTATATTTCTATGTTACTTTCAAGTTTACAGAGTGCCCTCATGACTGTTTAGCAATCCATCCTCACAATATTCACAGTAGGATGTTCTGGAAATTTTATAGGTGAGATCATTTAGAGGACAGGAAAAATGAATTTAATTGGGAAAGAAAACATGGCTACCAATGGGACATAGGTTTGAATACAGCATTTCTTTTAAATCTAAAGTTCTTTCAATGCCATTGATAGTAATTAAGAAAATGTGGAGTCTTCGCCTTAGTTTGAGAGTCCATTTCCATTTTTTCTGTTTATACCATTAACTTTTGCATAAAAGAAGGAAATTTCTGAGCTTCATTATGAATCTTTTTCTAAATAGTACACACCATAGAGTCTTGCAATTTTGCCAGATATCTAAACTTGAAAGCTCAAAAAAAAAAAAAAAATACAAAGGGATCTCTGATCAGATTACAAGACTGAGATCAAAATGTCTGCCAGATTGATTTTATATCTGGAGGTTCTGGATCAAAGTATATTTCTAAATTCTCTCTTGTTGGTAGCATTCAGTTTCAGGCAGTTGTAAGACAGAAACCCTGTTATCTTTGCTATGTATCAACTGGGATCCCTTTTCTGCTTGTAGAAGACACTGCCTTTTCTTGTCCCAGGCCTCTTCCATTCAAGCCAGCAAGCACTCATTGAATCCTTTTCAAATTTCTTATCTCTGACTTCCCACAATATCTTTTGTATCCAGATTTAAAGGTTCATGTGATTAGAACAGACCCACCAGATCCCTATATTAAAGTTAAAGAATCTGGGAAGTTAATAACTTCTGTGATCACTTGCTAACACTGGGTTAGTGTTTTGAATGAATAACTTGGATAAGGTGTGTATAACAAGGACAGGAAAGCCCTGGGGCCACCTTGAAACCCTGCCTCCCACAGGGCAAGGGTCCCCACCTTGTATTCTTACCATATCATAGCACAATGCCCAATCATAGATGCACTCAAAACTTATACTAAACAAATGTTACATGCTATGTATGTATAAAGCAACAATAAATATTATTCTGAGACTGCACTCCAATAATAGTCAAGGGGTAAAATAAAGCAATAGAGGCTTGTACCAAATTTACATAAATCATAAAACTATCTAAAATGTAAAGTGGAAAAAAGAGTTTAAATTATAATCACCCAAGAATTACTGGACTCAAAATCAGCAATTTATTTTGGAACAATCACAGATTTTCTCACTTTTATTTTGTACTTATTTGCTCATTTCTATAATACAATATAGTTTGGGAAACTCTTGTTACCTTTCTCACAGGAGCATTGAGAAGATTAATTTATATATTAATTTACAACATAGCTTCTTTTCCAAGATAAATGCTGTGTAAGAGGTAGCTAGTATTACACCACTTCATCAAGTCTTCTATTATATTTTTCTTAATCATAAGTAGCCTCTTGACTACTCAGTAACAAGATCACAGATTTAGAATTCAAAGTGTGTTGATCTCAATACATGACACAGGAGATTAGCTTTTTTGCTTTAGCGAAATTTATCCTGAAACCTTCTCCAGGTTTTGATGAGAGCTGCTGGGAGACTGGCTTTTATAGCTCTGAAAAATAGTGCTCTTTTATCTGAGTAATTTATAGTAAAACCAGTATGGGTTAAAAAATAATAGTTGGGCCTCCCTGGTGGCGCAGTGGGTTAAGCAATGCACTATGAAGCAAACCGCAGTCACTGCAAGCACAAGTTCGATCCCTGCTGCCAGCCAGGGAGGGGACCCACATGGCGCAGCAGACCTCTCCTGCCTCGCCCGCTGCTCCCCTCAGCATTGTACTTCTGTTGATCTGCCTGTTCTGCTCCCCACTCTGTCTGGTGAATCCTCTCACCTCCCATGACTCTGACCTGTACCCCAGCTCTTGTATGCATAAATAAATAAATCTTTAAAAAAAAAAATAATAGTTAAAAGCTATATCTTAGTCCCCAGTATTCAAACAGAATATTCTTACTTAACAGAATATGATCTATGAAGATATTTGAAATAAACCATTTATTTTTGCTAGATAGTCTAAGATAAAAACAGTGCTTTGTCTGTCCAATAGGTAATATACAGGCTTGGAGCATTTTTAAAAATAGTGTTTTGCATAATTGGCACTGTTGTTGCTGTAAGAGACAGGTATTATTAACCCACTGTCACAAAGATGGCATAACTCCATTTTTAATCTCAAAAATATTACTTACAGTTTAATATACTTTATCTCATGGTTTATGAAAACTAATCATCATACAGTTTTCTTTGCATTAAATAATTCATTTAAATTCTGGTTTAACAATGTGACTTTTTCTTCTGCTTCCCCTTTCCCTTCTTGAAGAAAAGGACTAGAATTTTAAAATGAAATATAATCACCTCTATAACTTCAAAGGTAAAAACATTTTTCTTTGAAGCATTTTGATGTTTTTCTCTGGATCCAAGTAAACTCCCACAGTTAATGAGAATAACTCTGGATGAATAGGTGAAGGGGAATGACACAGAAAGTTAGAAATATTGGTGGCATGAAGGTGAACATCTAAAATTAATCTAACTTCACATAAGCAAATGATAATTTAAAAATACTTCTGTTGAGTCCTAAAAAGGTGTTTGTCACAAGCAGAGGGGAAAAATAAGGACCAATGAATAATCTACTTGAATTCTCTATATAGTATTTTATTTAAGTATCTAAAGTTCTTTAATTTCTGTAATACTCAACATAAGAAATGACATCTTAGTTGTAAGAAAATCAGTGAATTTTCTAGTACAATAATTAATTTATTTATTAAATATATCATCTTTTTAAATATGTTTGCTCATCAGTTTACATTCTTTTAAATGGACAGAAAATGCATAATAAGGCAAAGTGTATATTTTTTGAGTTGTCAACTTCAACAAAAAGGGATGAATTAAGCCAACTGGTTTCCTTGTCATACTTTTCTATTTTAACCAAGCAAACTGAGGTTTCAAAATATTACAGTAGGTATTTGAATTAATTCCAGGAACTACATGTTGTAATTATATTCAAGAAATCCCAATGAAATTATATGAAGAAACAGAATTTTGCTTAAAGAGATCGGAATTCTCATTTTCTATTCATAAAAATATTTTTATTCCAAAAATATAAATCACTGTAAAAGTCACAATGGTTTTTCTGATGTCATTCTGAAAATAAGTATTGATATAGGAAATATGGTTATTTACTTCCAAACCACTTAACATTTTGCTGTATTCTTTTATCCCTTAACCTCCCAAAGAGAAAACTGCTTGCATAAACACAGCATCCAAATTTAATTAAATAAGTTCTGATTCATAGTAAGATTATATATAAAAATGAAAAACCATGAAAATAATGGATTTCTTACTACTTAAAACTAAATACCACTCCTTGTCAAGATTCAACCTTTAAAAACATTATTATCAACTGACATAAATTGCAACCAAACTAAGACAGAAAAACATGAAGTTTAAAAGAAGGTACAATTTCTGCCATACATTATATTTTAATGTATTTCATATTTTTGGAAGTTACTGTCTTCCAAAATGAAAGAAGAAATTAAATTACTTCTTAAAGTAAAGTAACCATGTTGTAATAAACAAGTGTTATAGTCAAACACAAAAATAATAAAAAATAAATAAATGTAGGGTGGTGTTTGTTAAACTATATACAAAGTGATGCAAGAGAAGTCAATTTCTGACCATGCTGCAGCTCTTCAACTCTATCCTAGAGTAAAGGAATTTATGATTTGATGCTCTTAAATTTAACAGCTAAAGAAGAAATATGAAACTAGAAGAAAGTGAGTCAACAAAATAAATTATGATTCTGTTGGCATGTATTTGATAAGTGGAATAATTGAGAAATACTGAGTAATAACACTGATGGGCAAAAAATGCAAAATGCAAAAAAAAAATTAGTAAAGGAAAAGATTCAAAATTCTGACTTAATGTTTGCACATATCTGAGGTGCTTTATAAACAAGCAACACTTGTCTTGAGTTCAAATATATTTTAAAGGAGAAAATGCTCATTAACAAATTAATGATGTAGTATGGATGGTCTTAGTGAGAATGAAAGACACAAAAGCTAAGAAACAGATAATAAAATCTGACAGTTTAAGTAAAAATTAGAAACCAAAAAATTAGAAAGAGAAGGTATGATTGTCCGTATAATGAAGCACCTAACAAAGAGGGGAGGAGGTACAGGGGATTTACTTTTTTGATGTCTCATGGGAAAATTCAAACTGATGCTATAATTTAGCATTTTGTGAAATCCACAAGTAAAATCTAAATCATGACTTGATTTCAATTACTGAAATCTCTAATGCAAACTTTCAATTTTTTTTAAGTTTTATTTATTTATGCATACAAGACCTGGGGTACAGGCCAGAGTTGAGGGAGGTGAGAGGATTCACCAGAGAAAGAGTAGGGAGCAGAACAGGTAAATCTATTGAAATACACTGCTGAGGGTAACTGTGGGCAAGCCAAGAGAGGTCTGCTGTGCCATGTGGGTCAGCTCCCTGGTCAGGGATCGAACTAATGCTGTAGTGACTGGTGAAAGCATGATAGTGCTTACAGTTTAACTCTTGTACCACCAGGGAGGACCCAAAATATAATTAGATTTAATAGAACAGAATATTTTTCTTCTTTCCTAAAATCATTATTACTTTTGTTAAAAACGGAAGACACAGAAAACATAATAATTCTTTATAGGAAATACCTTTCTTTTGTAACAACCTGTTAAAATCTCTTTCTATTAAAGTAAAAGCTTTGAATTAATTGTCCACTTTCCTGTCTGACCGTGAGCTCTTGAAAACCAGAATTAAGTCTCCCGCAATTCTTTATCAGACGCCTGACAATAATTAAGCTGAGTTTAAGTTATTCAGGGGATTCACCCTGGGAGATGCCAGCTTAAATTTAACCCCCACTCTCCAAATTACTAGCATTGTAACATGGATTTGTGAATTCCTTGGCTTCCTAATGTGCAAGAGGGCATCATCATCATCATCATTGAAGTCATTATTGTCATCACAATAGTAATAATAATAATTATTATTATAATAATAACATTTACCTCACAGGACAAATAATAATTTTGAAGGCAACTTAAAACAATTCAGCATTAAATGTCAGTTTACCCATCTCCAGCACAGACACCTACAGATACCCACAGACCCACTGTTGCCCCTTTCTTGGAATTATGACATCTGGGATAGAAGCAAGGCAGAGAAAATGGCCTGGATCAAGTATTTTGTATGACTCCCAAGAGGAAGTTAGAGTGTTTTTTTTTTTTTTTTTTTTTTTTTTATTTTNGTTTTTTTTTTTTTTTTTTTTTTTTTTGTAGTTTATGCTTTAGTTTAAAGGCAGTGTCTAAACATTCAACAAATCTATCAAGAACAGATGGTCTCTGGGGGTTTGAGGGAGGTAGAGATGTTTGGGAAGGGAAGCCTCACATACATTCCACTCAAAGCCACTGATAAACACCAGGGTAATGAGTGGCCTGGACTGGGGCAACACCAATGGCTCTAGCTGATACCCGTTGCTGCATTTTCCCTTTTGTACCCAGAAACAAAGAAGCAGACATTTGGAAGGGGTTCTGGCAAGAAAAGAACTCTATAGCTAAAGCTATGTTAACTTCCGTTCTGAGTTCTGAAACTAAACTGATACAACAACAGCTTAGTTCCTAAAGCCTACAGTCTCGAGGAGCTGAGGGTCTTGATGGCAAAATCCACGTGGTACACTTGCATATAAAATAGTCAAATAAGATTTTACCAAGCCACCATTCATAAATGTTAAATAAATTTCACCAATAATCAATACTGTAGAGAGAAAGGGACGATCAATTCTTATTGAGCAGTGGGAGAAGACTTAATATGGAAGATGAGGCTTTTAAAAGGCCTTGAACCACAAATAGAATTGATGTAAACATAGGCAGGTGAAAATCATTAGAACTATGAAAACCAAAATGATGAAAATATAAAAGTAAGACTCCAAAGTATAAAGTAACAATCGAAGCAGCTACAGAGAAGCCTCTAGGAAAAATGCTGCCAGTAATTGTGAAGAAACAGTCTTAAATTCTACAGTAATTCATGAAATAGAATTCATTAAAAATTCATCTTCAGAACAAGCAGAAACACAAAGAGAATGATTTCCTCTCCTCAGTAGTAGATAGAAAAGATTCTGTGATTAAAGAAGCAGAGATGGCGTAAATACACAATGGGATATTATTCAGTGATCACAAAAGGTAAATGCATGCCATTTATGTCAAATAACCCTGTAGAGACTTACTCGGATATGCTGACTATGAAAGCTATTGGTCTTTTCTGGTGTCTGAGATGTGTAGGTCAACCCCCTAAAATATGATACAAAAGAGAAAAACTACACGTCTCTATGAGACCTACATAATATTGAAGTTGAAAAAAATAACAAGTGCTACTCCTTGGATGCCCAGCTGGATTGAAAAATAAAATCCGGGTATTGCATTCATCCTGTTATCTCCATTTTCAAGCTGTTCACAAACAGTGGGCTGAATGATATGATTTTTGTATTCAGTGCAATTGTATTGACATAGGAATAATAGTTACTCATACAATTATACTGCATATTAAAATGTGTAGTGACAATTTCCCCTCAAATATAATTTTGAAATAGAAAACACGGGAATGTAGGAAGATTTTTGGAAAAGAAATAGCAGAGTTAGATACCAGTGTAAACTTTGCTCTCCAAACATTCCAAAATTCTAGCACTGAAATTTCATCACAACATCCACAGTTTCACTGGCAAGAATCATCTTCTTTCTCCATTCCTTAAATTTAAATCTGTAAGAACTAGATGTGGTATATATACACAATGGGATACTGCTCAGTGATCACAAAAAGTAAATGCATGCCATTTACAGCAATATGGGTAGAACTGGAAGAGATTAACACAATGTAATAAGTCAGAAGAAGAAAGATAAATATTAGATGGTGTTGCTTATTTGTGGGGTATAGAGAAACAAAGTAAAGGTCAGATAAAGGCAAGCTTAAAAACTATCCCTTGAAAGTTGAATATAGAACTGAAGCATACAGAGGAAAAGGGTTTAGGGAGAGTAGTGAAAACAAAGAAGGAAGGTAAAGCAATGCACTATGGTGCGGGGACTATGGGTGATTTGATGGTGGGTGCCCTACTGTGACAATACTTGAAGGGAGTCCTATATTTTCAAAATACCAACAGTAATATAAGCCAATGTTACCTTGATTTAAATGAATGAATGAATGAATGAATGAATGAATAAATAAATCGGCAAGATTGAGAGTAGAAAATATGATCTCAGAAAGAAAGAACACTGTTTCATTAAATATCCACTGGGGCTAAAAATTCCAAGATAGATCAGCTCCTCGGGCCCATTTAAATCATATGTGGAGCCTCCCTGGTGGTGCAAGGGTTTAAGCACTGCACTATGAAGCATCTGCAGCCACTGCAGCATGAGTTTGATCCCCAGCCAGGGAGATTACACACATGGCGCAATAGACCTCTCCTGCCTTACCCACTGCTCCCCTCAGCGTGTTTCTCAGTCAGTCTGCCTGTTTTGTTCCCAACTGTGTCTCTGGTGAATCTTCTCACCACCCCACACCTCTGACCTGTACTCCAGTTATTACATACATAAATAAATAAATATTTAAAAAAGCATACGTTGGTTAAATATCGATTTATCTTCTACCTCACTCCACTTATTATGACTTGCCCAGCTCAAAGAATAGGTCTGCACATATTACTAAAACATCTCACCAAAAATTTACTCTTCAATCTGAATGTAAATATCATTACTTAACAATTACGTATTAAATTTTATGATCACTTTCTCTTAAATACCACACAAAAATCTCTTTGCACGTAAACATTCTTCTTATCAATACCATACCTAACAATTATAGAATGTTAGTACTAAGTCAGATACTTTGCTAAATGTTCTACTTCATATTCTTGTTTAATACTCATAGCAATCGTATGAAGGAGACAACTTTATTATCTGTTTTTGTATGTAAATTGAGACAGAGAAACAAACCCAGTCAACCTGACTACAAGGGATGGAATGCTTAACTTTTAAGCTGCTGTTTCCCATAATGATGCATAAGAAAGCACAATCCCTCTTCATTAAACTGAAAGTCTAAAATGGCTAAAGACTCCTTTACTCAAGACACGTGTTTTTTTGATGGAAAATAAAGGAATTTCATTTAAAAATTCTAACCATAGTCTTCTCCCTCCAATTCACTTCTCCAAGAAAAATTAAGATTTCTTCTGCTTATATTACTAAATGCCTAATTTGTGCAAATTATCTGGTGTTTGGGAACAATAAATCTTATGAAAAAAAGAATAAAGGTCCATGAGTAAGTTATGAGTAGGACAGAAAATCTGAAATTATGCAGAATTTTGAGTGTAGGTGCTTTTCTGACTCTGGCGTCCAGTTTTTATTTATTTGACAGCTCAGTAACAACTTAAGGAATTATCCCCATTGTCCCAGAGGAAATAGAACAAGGTAGTCTGCTTTAAGCAAGGTCACTTTAAGATTCCCAACTTAGGCAAATCTAACAATAAATACTCCCCAAAGGATACATTGCATTCCATAGTTCTCATACATGGGAGATACAGACTCTCATAAGCCAAGTGTTAATTTTCCAGAGTTCATGTTACATAGATGAGGATACCAGGCCTTGGAGCCATCCATCCTTCTCTCGATGGCCTCATACCATGTACCATGTAAACCCAACTAACTCAACATCCACATTTCCAAAAATGTTGGTGTGAAAATAAAATCCCTGGCATCAGCAGACATAAATTCTTTTTTGTTTTAACCTTCATCAGAAGTAAATTCAAGGTCAAATAACTTTTTTACTGAAAAGTCAATGTCAAAGAAATGTTGAAGACATTAGCCTATTATGCTTGCTCTTTAAAATGAGTGTGTGTGCAAATGCATGTGTGTGTGTGTGTGTGTGTGAGAGAGAGAGAGAGAGAGAGAGAGAGAGAGAGAGAGAGAGCCTTAGGGAGAAAAAGAAGAGGCACAGTATGTTTAAAATTTTCTATATTAAATTGAAACTATTTTTTCATCCATTATTCTTAAATTTATTTAGTATGTTGTTCTCCATGTAGGAGAATAGTTTTTCAAATATAATTGCTTGAGGATTAGTGCATAGTCTCAAACTATATTCTTAGATGAATAAGGAGCGATTGGGTAATGTTTAAAATGAGACTTGCCTAGGTTTGACTTCCAGGTTTATGTCTATTAAACATTCTGCCTCTGTTCTTCCTGGCTCTTTAAGTCAAAGGGAACAGAGAACATCAATAGCGGTAATAAGAGGCTTAGCAAAGAAATATGCAAAACTCTTTTGAAGTGCATCTATTACTTTTACTGTTCAGGGTCTCTTACTAGAAGGATTAAATTCTCATCTTGAAGCATTGTTTGGGGGTACTTGAAATAAATGGAACATTGCACATGAAAAAAGGTTGTGGACACATTTTTAGTAGCTTGTCAATTCTATAATGCAGTACTTTAATAAGTGAGGCCTTTTGAAGGGGGTTAACGACATGCAGTATTACTTCTTCCTGAAAGGAAAATTATTCCTAAGTGTTCCCCTACTTTATAACTACGTAAAAAGTGAAACTGCATCTACTGTTCAAAAATCTTTGTTAGTTAGTTCTGCAGGAAAGTGTCTAAAACTGTAAAATTAACCTGTAAGACTAGAGTTGCCACACTTTAGAAGTTTATACAGTGACTCTGCTCTGCTCACACCCTTTCCCAAAGGAAGAGGAGTCTGAGGGTGAAGGAGAAGCGGCAACTCAGCTTACTCTCAGAGTGCCTGGATTCATCTAATTCCATGGGCAAATGTCCCTGAACTCTAGCCCAGGGTCCACAATGGCCTTTTCTTAAGCCCCATTCTCTCAAGAGTGAACAGTGTTCCAGATGAATGTATCTCTAGTCCTAATGAATGCCCAAGAGGTTTCTGAGGGATATGGTATAGCCATGGCTGGGGAGCCCAAATGCAGAGCAATAGGACATTCTGGGGCATGTGGAATCAGGTATAGAAAGAAAAAAAGCAAAAACTGTAGAACTTTTGTTAGACTACTCTGTGGAACCCTGGAAAGCCACCATTTCTACATAAAAGCCTCATCTGCTGGGCCACTGTGAAGGTGTCTCTGTTATGTAGGAAGCTGTGTACTTTCTGAAACAGTTTTGGTTAGAACTTAAAAAACTTGGGCCTCCCTGGTGGCGCAGTGGGTTAAGCAACGCACTATGAAGCAAACCGCAGCTACTGCAACATGAGTTCGATCCCTGCTGCCGGCCAGCGTGGGGACCCTGGCACAGCAGACCTCTCCTGCCTCGCCCGCTGCTCTCCTCAGCAATATGTTTCAGTCAGTCTGCCTGTTCTGTTCCCGGCTCTGTCTCTGGTGAATCCCCTCACCTCCCTGGACTCTGGCCTGTACCCCAGCTCTTGTATGCATAAATAAATAAAATGTTTAAAAAAAAAAAAGAACTTAAAAAACTTGAAACACATGTCAAGTGTGCCTCCATGTGTGCTTTCCTGGGTCTTGACCAAACTCTGGCTTTCTTGCCAGCACCATTTTTTTTCAACATGGTAACATTTACTTAAATGTGAGCTTGATCTTAATGAAAGATGATTTTTTCAACAGTGTTCTGTTCACAGTGTTCTGTTCACCTGTGCCTCTGCCTTCTGGGGTGGAATTCACAGTCTTCCCCAGAGTCCACCCCACACTAATAGGCAAATACTTCATTGAAGAGTTAACACAAACTTACCTCTCTGAGGAATCCTTTGCTACTGTCTCAGGATCTCTGCTTTCATCTCTGGGTGTACATGGGTGTTTCTTCCTGTGTTGCCAGTTAGACAGTAACTTTATTTACTAGACTCAGTTGCAGTTGTTTACTGTTGAAGATAACTACATGTTTTGAGGTATGTTTCAAATACCAAATCTATCTAAAACTGCTTATTCAGAGACCCCATTAAGATGTCTGGTAAAAAATAAGATTCACTAAAACAGGTCCTCACGAGGGTTGGGGAGGTCAAGGGTTATGTGAAAGGAGCACTGATAGTGCTGCAGCCTTAATCACAGACAATGATTCTTTAAGGCAGAACACAAGTAAAATAAGTGCTACATATCATAATGGAGTTTAATACTAAATGTAATTACTCTCTTATTTTACATTCTTAAGTTTATGAGCACTTAGATTTTATGTACCAAACATAGTTCATATTAATCAGTAAATCTTATAAAGCACAGAATTATATTGCTCATTCTTGGAGTGGAGAAAAAAAAAACAGTAGTATTGAATGAAGGGAGACACAGCTATCTCTTTATCTCTCTCTCTCTCTCTCAAACACACACACACACACACACACCTTCTAGCTGTCCAGTATTATTTCTTTATTTTTCCCTTTGTTATTACACAAAATGGGAGTAATTTTTAAATAGTAAAATCACTATTTTAAGAATGTTTTATTGTTGTGAATTTCACTGATACTATTGACAAAAATCTTTGTTAAAATACGATCTTATCAAGTAGTATATCTGTTTTGCTAAAGAGATTTTACAATTTTTTAATTTAATATTTTTTATTTTATAAATGAGAAAATAAATCCATGATGAGATTTGGTACTTGTTCAAGGCCCAATGTATAAGAAATGTCCAGGACTTGAATCATGGACAGCTTGCTCTAGAACTTGCACTTTGAAGCACCATTTCCCTGACCTTTCCTGTATAACATTCTCTGTGCCCGCTTCCCCTCTTATGCAGATGACAGTCACTGTATTCAAGGCCACTTTCAATTTGGAGTGATTCCAACTCAGAATCTTTAATTATATCTGCAAAGGTCTTATTTCTAAGTAAGATCACATTCTGAGGTTATAGGTAAATATGAATATTGGGGATAGTACAGCTTTTGGCTAGCCAGAGTCTTTGGGGAGAGATTACTGTGCAGACTCAATAAACATCATGCCCCACACAATCCTTTGCCTCCTGCTTCTATAAATTTGGGGATAGTATAAACCTTTAGGGTAATAATAGCATAAACCTCTAGGGTTGTTGTGAGGACAAAACAAAGTTTTCATTTTCAGTACATAAAAACGGTTATGTCATAAATAATACCATAAATTATTATTCATGTGCAGGGACTTTAAATTGAGAAATTTTTAGGCAGCACAGTGCAATGAGAAAATTACAGAAACTCTGAGAATATGTCCACGTGCTTTCTCTGCTGCCTATTTATAATAAGTCAAAGGCTTTATGAGCTTTATGTTCTCTACCAAAGAAAAATCAGCATAATAAAATCTGCCTTGTGCCTCCCTAGTGGTGTAAGGGGTTAAGTCTCAGCACTGTGAAGCTATCAGCAGCCACTGTAGCACAAGTTTGATCCCCATCAGGCAGCTAACCCACATGGCACAGCAGATCTTGCCAGTCTAGCCTGCTGCTCACCTCAGAAGTGTATTTCAGTCAGTCCACCTGCTCTGCTCTTCACTGTCTCTGGTGAATCCTCTCACCATCCTGCATCTCTGGCCTGTACCCCAGCTCTTGTTTGCAAAAATAAATAAATCTTAAAAAAAATAAAATAAAATCCGCCTTGTCCTTGTTAGATCAACTTCAACTGTTATAACAGTTTGAGAATTGATATAACAACAAATAAAATTGAATATGAAATAAACCATAAAGCATAATATGAATATAAGGTAGACATTTTTTAAAAGATTTACTTATTTATGCATACAAGAGCTGGGGTACAGGCCAGAGTTGCAGGAGGTGAGAGGCATCACCAGACAGAGTGGGGAGCAGAACAGGCAGATCAACGGAAGTACACTGCTGAGGGGAGCAGCGGGCAAGGCAGGAGAGGTCTTCTACGCCATGTGGGTCCCCTCCCTGGCCGGCAGCAGGGATCGAACTTGTGCTGCAGTGGCTGCGGTTTGCTTCATAGTGCATTGCTTAACCCACTGCACCACCAGGGAGGCCCTAAGGTAGAATTTTTGATAATATATATACCAAACATATTAATAGCAATATTCTTGATTAACTTCTTAAATTTATGAAGCATATTTAGAAATATCCTTTTGAAATTGTCTTTAAAGTCAAGTTACCACCCATGGAATTGGCAAACACTCTTTTAAACAAGTAACAAATCTCTATTCCTTCTATTTCATAAGAAGCAGCAGAAGCTAATATACATTCAAGTATTTAATATTCCTTTATTGTTGAAAATTATTAATATATTTTGCAACCTTTGAAATAATTTTTGAGGTTGCAGTTATTATACCATATACATAATTATTTATACATATAAAATTATATAATTATTATATCTAGATAGCAAAGTATCAAATAAGATTATTGATGCTAAATGACTTTATCAAAGTCATACAGATAAATATCAGCATGAGAATTGCACCTCCCTTTTTTTCAGACTTGTCCCTAACCACTAACCATTATTCTAGGCAAAATTCCTTTTTTTAATTAATTAATTAATTTGTTTGCTTGTTTTTCAATGTTTGCTTTTGTTTCTAGGTGTAGTTCCCATAGAGTTTCTATCACCAATTCACTCATGCACTATCACCATAGTTCCTTGTGTTCTTCAGTCCTGGCGTTGATCCCTGTCCCTCCTTCCCTGCAAATGACTCTGATTTGTAGTTGTCTGTTTATTTTTGTTTTGTTTTGTTATTTTTTCTCCTTGATCCCCTATAATCCTCCTATAAGTGAGACCATCTGGTATTTTTCTTTATCGCTGTATGATTTATAATAGGTAAAACATGGAATCAAACCAAATGCCCTAAAATAGACAACTGGATCAAGAAAATGTGGTATATATACACAATGGAGTATTATTCAACAATCAGAAAGATAAACTAGAGCCATTTGAAGAAACATGGATGTGACTTGACGGGATTATGCTCAGTGAAATAAGTCAGAAGGAAAATGAAAGAAAAAATTCTTTAAGACCTATCTTCTTTCTAGAATCTTCATCATCACATCAGTGAAACTCTGTTAGTGGTAACATGGGTTAGGAAGATGGAAGTTAGCTGGGTGTTGAGACACAAGCTAAAGTCTCAGCCCAGTAGAATATGTGCCAAACAGATTAACTCAATTTATATTATTTCAATCATTTTCTCATCTAAAATTCTCAAGCCCTAATGGGTGACTTATTTCTATGAAGTCCTTTGTCCTTCACCTTCTCCTTTTCTTTTTCCTCTTTCTTCCCTTTTGCCCCATCACTATCTATCCGTTTCTCTCTCAAGCAATTTTTTTGAAACTCTTTTATATTTTTTTAAATGAAATTTTATATAACATAAGAATGATTGAAGTTTGCACTATAGTGCCCTCTGGTTCTCCATACCTGGGTGAATGGTCTTGCATCTTTGAATATGTCTTAACACATGCTCGAAGGCACAGCATTTAGATAGCTTAAAGTTTATCTGTGGAACAAGTTCACTCTCAGAGAACTATATTAGAAATATGTTGCTTTTACTTTTAAGAAAATTGCTTTAAGAACTATAAGCTTCTCAGTGCTCCTGCTTTCCTGTGACTATGCAGGTGCCTCTCTTTTTCTTTCTCCTTTTCCTAATAAACCCGTCCTTTTAAAATGTAAAAAAAAAAAAAAGAAAGAAAAGAAAAACAAAACCCAAAACCAAAATATTATAAGCTCGTCATAAGAAGTTCTCCTAAGATGTATTCCACTGTATTATTTGATACCCCTTTATAAGTCACCCACAGAAATGTGGAATTTTCCTCCAATTCTCAGATAAACTAGTCCTCTTACCTTACACTAAAGCTACTCATGAAATTCATTCTTTCCTTACCATGCCCCATTTGGCATATATATGATATACAAAACATCTCCTGGTTAAAAAAAATTCCTTGAAGCCAAAATCCATGTACTCTTTACTTTCACATTCAAATCAAAGCCTTAGATAATATTATTTTACAGTATAGGTGCTCAAGACACACTTTCAAAATGTGTGTATTTGATCACAAATGAAAAATACAAATAACACTGCCAATACTCATGCAGAAGTCTGCTAGGGAAAGATTACACCAATAGAAAATGATGTATGTGCAAATTTATTGACACTGGGCACTATATTCTTTAGATAGCAATAAAACCTCTAAAGAATATATATAAATAAAGATACCTTGCAATTTAAAACTAATGAAAATTGTATTTCTCCAAATGCTATGCCTATTTTTATAATCAGTTTCCATTTGCCCATTCTTGTCTGACACTCTAAAATGGATATAATTTATTTGTTTCTATATCAAATATATTTATATATTATAAAACATTTGCTTAATTTCAAAAGGTCACTGCATTTTAGAACACTGTATTATTTTTAAAGCTAGTAATTTAAAAATCCCATTATGTATCCTTTCTACTCCCAGGCTGTTAAATTTGGGTGACTTGTCCACAAGTTCATACAAGTGAATTCTATGAAAAATCCTGGTAACTTTTTCAAACATTTCCTTGTTGCACTACTACAAGCATCAGGAATTGTGTTTTAGTTCTTTGTACCAAATTCACAACTCATCAACATATACGCTCTAAATGAAGGAGCACCAAAATATATCAGAAAATTACTATCAGTCAAAAAAGAAAATACTTATATAGTAGGAGACTTCAACACCTCACTCTCATCAATGGCCGGATCAACAAGACAAAAAATAAACAAAGAGAACAGAGCCCTCAATAAAGACCTAGAAGCCATGAATCTAACAGACATCTATAGAACTCTCCTCCCAAAAGAGTCAGAGTACACGTTTTTCTCAAATCCACATGGATCATACTCCAGAATAGATCACATACTGGGATACAAGAACAACATAAACAGATACAGCAAGATCAGAATCATCCCAACTATATTCACTGATCACAAAGGTATCAAATTAGAAATAAATCACAAAAAGAAAACAAGAAACCCACCCACATCATGGAGATTTAAACCTGCACTATTGGAAAAATAATGAATTATAGAGGAGATCACAGAGAAAATTAAAAAAATACTTTGAACTGAATGACAATGAGGACACGCCATTCCAAAATGTGTGGGATGTAGCAAAAGCAGTTCTAAGAGGGAAGTTCATAGCAATCCAGGCTCACATAAACAAACAAGAAAAAACTCAAGAAACAATCTAATATCACATCTAAATGCCTTAGAAAAAGAGCAGCAAAAGGATCCAAAACACAGCAGAAGAAAAGAAATTATAAAAATTAAAGTTGAAATAAATGAACTAGAAATCAAGAAAATAATCCAAAAGATCAATGAAACCAAAGCTAGTTCTTTGAAAAAGTAAACAAAATACATAAATCTCTTGTCAGGCTAATGAAGGAAAAACAGGAGAAAACACAAACAGAATCACAAATGAAAGAGGAGAAATTACAATAGATTTACAAGAGATTAATAGAATAGTCAGACAATACTATTAGCAGCTATATGCTAATAAGCTTAACAATCTAGAAGAGATGACAAGTTTTTAGAAAGATATAACCATCCAAATCTAAACAAAGAAGAAATAGAACACTTAAACAGACCAATATCAAGTAGTGAAATTGAAGAAGTAATCAAAGCATGCCTCAAAAACAAAAGCCCAGGACCAGACACATTCACAAATGAATTCTACCAAACATTCAGAAAGGAACTAGTTCCCATCCTACACAAACTCTTTCAAGAAATTGAGAAAGAAGGAATACTACCTAATACATTCTATGAAGCCAATATTACACTAATACCATAAACAAACAAAGATAACACAAAAAAAGATAACTACAGACCAATCTTCCAAATGAACACAGATGCAAAAATCCTCAACAAAATTCTAGCCAACAGAATACAATGATGCATAAAAAGGGTAATTCACCACGATCAAGTTGGATTTATTCCAGAAGCTCAAGGATAGTTCAATATCTGAAAATCAATCAACGTAATCAACAAAAGGAAGAACAAAAACCATATGATCATATCAATTGATGCAGAAAAGGCATTTGACAAAGTCCAACACATTCATGACGAAGGCTCTTGAAATCCTTGGAATAGAAGGATCATACCTCAACATGGTAAAAGCTATATATGACAAACTCACTGCAAATACAATCCTCAATGGTGAAAAACTGAAATCATTCCCCTTAAGATCAGAAAGAAAAGGATGCCCACTCTCTCCACTGCTATTCAACATAGTACTGGAAGTCTTAGCCAGAGAAATAAGACAGGAAAAGGACATACAGGGAATACAAATTGGGAAAGAGGAAGTAAAACTATCATTATTTGCAGACCATATGAAAATATACTTGGAAAATCCTAAAAGCTCCACGGAAAAACTAATGAAAATAATCAACCAGTTTAGTACAGTAGAGGGAAGTCAGTAGCCTTCCTAAACACAAACAACCAGTCTGAAGAAGAAGAAATGAAGAAAAATATACCTTTTATAATTGAAACCAAGAAAATCAAATACTTGGGAATCAACTGAACAAAAGAAACAAAAGACCTATATAGAGAAAATTATAAAACACTGTTAAAAGAAACAGGAGGACACAAAGAAATGGAAAGCTATCCCCTGTTCATGGATAGGAAGAATCAACATTACCAAAGTGGCCATCCTACCAAAAGCAATTTACAGACTCAATGCAATACAAATAAAAATCTCAATGAAATTCTTTAAGAAATTAGACCAAATATTAATGAAATTCATAAGGAGAAACAAAAAAATCTGATTAGCCTAAGCTCTTCTTAAAAAAGAGAGAATGGAGGTATCACACTCCAAGACTTCAAACTCTACTACAAAGCAATAGTAATTAAAACAGCATGGTACTGTAACAAAGACAGACACACAGACTAATGGAACCATATAGAAAGTACAGAAATAAAACCACACAGCTATGGACAACTTATCTTTGACAAAGGAGCAAAGAATCTGCAATGGGACTAAGATAGCTTATTCAACAAATGGTGCTGGCAGACTGGTTCACCATATGTAAAAAAATGAAATTGGAACACTATCTCACACCATGTATGAAAATCAACTCAAAATGGATAAAAGACCTAAATGTAAGACCCAAAACTATAAAATATATAGAAGAAAACAGGTAAAATGTTGCAAGACATACATCTCAATAGCTCTTTTGATGTGGCAGTCCCCAAATCAATAAAAATGAGAGAGAAGATAAATAGGTGGGACTACATCAAGATAAAAAGCTTCTGTACAGCAAAGGAAACATTAAACAGAACAAAAAGAAACCCCACTGAATGGGAAAAAATCTTTGCGCTCCACACAACGGACAAGGGTCTGATCAAAGATATACAAAGAACTCATAAGACTCAAGAAAAATAAAGTAAAAAACCCAATCAAAAAATGGGCAGAAGAACTGAAAAGACACTTCTCCAAAGAGGACATACACATGGCCAACAGGCACATGAGAAAATGCTCAGCATCCCTCAAAATCAGGGAAATGCAAATCCAGTCCACAATGAGGTACCACCTCACACCGGTAAGAATGGCATACATCAAAAAAACCAACAACAACAAATGCTGGCGAGGATGTGCAGGAAAACTAACCCTAGTACACTGCTGGTGGGAATGCAAGCTAGTCCAACCATTATGGAAGGCCGTATGGAGGTTCCTCAGTCTACTAGAAATGGAACTACTATATGATCAGGCAATCCCGCTCCTAGGAATCTACCCAAAGGACACAAAAACACCGATCCAAAAGAGCACCTGCACTCCTATGTTCATTGCAGCACTATTTGTAATTGATAAGACCTGGAAATAACCCCAATGCTCAAAAGTAGATGGCTGGATCAAGAAGATGTGATACATATACACAATGGAATACTATTCAGCAATCAAAAACGAGAAACCAGGGGCATTTATAGAAACATGGATGGAACTAGAAGGAATTATACTCAGTGAAACAAGTCAGAAGGCAAAAGAAAAATATCAGATGGTCACTACTAGGAGGAATGTGAAAAAGCAACAGCTACAACAACAACAATTTAAAAAAAGAAGAAAAAAAAGAATGAGTTCAAGGAAAAGGGCAATTACAACCAAAAGCAATTAAAAAAAAAAAAAACAACCAAAACTCAACAAGACCAAAAGGTCAAAGATAAACAAAAGGGACCATGGTGGGGGAGGGGCAGGAAGGGAGGGAGAGCAATGAATGGGATGAGGGCAGAAAAAGCAAGAGACTGAAGTGATGGCGCATGGGGGAAATGGTGGTGGGAACTCCCTGGGAAGTACATATGATGTCAAATTTACTTAAATAAATAAATTTAATTAATAAAGAAAATACAAATTCACAACTCTGAATCTTGTCATTTGTTAAATTGAGTTACAGTAAATCTTAAAACATCTGTTAGAAGTGCAAAGCTATTTAAGGAACAAACAAAAGAAAAATAAAAGCTAAAAGAATAATCTGTCATAAACAGGTTTTCCTTTGTTTTTGCAATAAATGTGGTTTGTTTGTTTGTTTCCTTTCTTCAGCAGTCTGAAAAATGGAGATTTGGATGCCCAAACCATATGTATCTGAGCAAGACAAGAGCTTATGTTATCACTTCTTATAAGAGAGGTTCTCAGGAGATCATCATACATTTCATCACACATTTAAATTTTCATTTAGAAGGAAAGATGATGTGTGTTATGCTGTGAAATATTTTTAATCGCTGATTTTCTTTTAACTTCCATAGAAGAAATTATTTTCTCTATCAAAATTAAATGCTATTCATCTCCTTTCTAATTATCAGTTCCATTTTTTAAGGAAAATCAAGTTAAACATAAATTATCAGCTTTCTGACATACTCAGATCTTTTATTTTTAAAATAAACCTCACATGGTAGAGGACACATCAATATCAATGTGTGTTTTGAAAAACTTCTATGGCATTTTTACATTTGTAAAAAAATATATAAATGTTTAAAAGTGCTAAGAAAAAATTCCAGCAAAACAGTATTCCAATCTGGTTAAGATGCTAACTATAAGTATAGATACTGGAAGATAATATCTTCTAGTTATTGAAACCCTGATAGGTAGGCTTTATGATATTTCTAGTTAACCAGTAAAGAAATTGTCCCTTTAGGGGCATATTCATTTGCTCATAGTTACATTGGTACTAATTTGCAAAATAGACAATAGAACCCTGGCAACCTGACTTCAAAGAGACATGCTCCTTACCTAGCAGTAATGTTCAACAACCATCCTTTAGTGACTGAAACATTTGACATGAATCATTGTATCTTAAATATAGAAACTATATCCCTGGGATCAAAATGAGAATTGCTTTATTGAAAAAGACAATTATCTCTAAGCAATATATAGATTGGTAAGTAGTTTTTTAAATCAATATGTTGCAATTTAGATTTAAGCAATTTAAAAGCTAAGATACAGTAGTTATAAAGGGAAAAATTTTAATAAAAGTTCAGGACTCTACCCATGCTAGGGAAATTTTTGTAATTAGAAACCATAAAACAGCATAAATAATGACACTCTGTTAACTTTTGTTATTGTCTTTTTTACCTGAGAGCATGTGCATGCTTAATGTGTGATGAGGAGTTAACATCTTTCAGTTTTTCAGGGACATATGACTATCTTTTGCTTTTGATACTATATTTCATTTTTATATTACAAGTGCTCTCTTGCTTAACCTCAATTAATAGAATGAACACTCATCTTCTCATCTTGAAGACAGTATTACCCACTTTCCCCTCACTTGATAGTAGAGAGCAAAGGTATCATAATAATATTAATTTACAAGTTAATCTATATGCTCAACTTTTAATTTTCTGAGTTTATTAAAAATAATTTCTTTTAAAACCTAAGGATCACAAATGCCTTTCAGCAATGAAAACATTTTCTGATTCAGAGCAAAAGTGCTAAAAATATTTAGGGATTTTTGGTAAAAGCTGTAAAATACCCTTTGGTGTCATGCAGAGAATTGTCCATGTCTTTAGGACAATGAATTATGGCCAATTCAAGCTGGGATAGTGACCAAAGAGTGATCCTTTGTCTTGAACACCAATTACATGATTAAACCTCTCAGTTCTTTTGTGACAGTGAGGCTATACTGAAAAAGGATAAAATGAAACTTTAAACCTTTTTATCTTCTACATAGATTTTGAACTTCAACTATATCACATGAAGAAAATAATTAAAATTAACCTGTAAATTATTCAGAAAAAAATAGAAATGAAAAATACACATCTACCCATGCAAATTAAATTTCCTTGACCTGGTTTACCTTCTTAAAAAATGAGGAACCTAGGTATTTGAAAACAAATTATATAATAAATGCACTAAATATTTTATTCACAGTCATAATACTTAAATGTTGTCAAGCAATCATCTAATCAACCTTTTATTTCAGAAGAAATCAAACCTCAAATTATTAAAATTCTTGTTTTATCTTGAACTGTCTTTGACCAACCACATCCACATAGACATCCATGTCCCTTCTGTCATTCTATTTCTATTTTTTCTAATCAGGGTTCTGAGTAGCTTATATGTATGCCTGTGTAATCAGAAAAATTTGTCCCCTATAAATAGATGAAATAGAGAAATCACACACATACTCCATACCCTTTGGCTTCTAAAGAACATTTTTTTCTCTAAGAAAAATGTCCACTTCTACCACTTCTACTCCTTGCTGACTCAGATCTGCCTGTGGGCACAAGACAGGTCAATGGTGCAATGGCAGAATTTCAATTCCAATGGAAGTTTGTGCAGTGTGCAAGATGCACCACCATCCAAGATGATTGTGCATACACTGTTGACTATTCAACAGATGTTTTCCTTTAATTTTGTTTTTACAAATGTTTATATGCTCACCCATCTAATTTCATTTCTAATAGTGGTAAATTTTCCCCTCAGAGTAATCCCTGTTCTTTTTTTCTCCGTTCTCATAGCATCTATTGTTTCTGCTACTACACGTGAGCCAATCACTGATATTACAGTGTGTATTATCTGTTAAAAAAATAAAATTCAATTAAATAGCTAAACAGATTCACTTTCCAATAATGAAAGTTAGTTAGAAACCAATGACATTATTTTGATCAAATTAGTGTTATCATCTTATTCATTTAATTAATTAATGCTTAAATTGTCATATTATCATGTATATAGCTTAAACAGTCAATTCTCATTCTTAAAGTCACTCATTTGTGTTCAAGAAAACTACAAGCCATATATAAGATAATTGTACAATAAAGAATTAACTTTATTATAGTTTTTAACTTCAAAATAATATAATTCTCTGCAGTATGTCTATTTCACTAACTATAAAATTAAACACTTTTTTTATTCAGATAATAGAGTTACAATTTATTTTGTGGCATCCCTTGTAGTTAATTATGGCCATAACTAAGTTCTAACATATGGAATTTGAAGGAAGTGAACTATTCATAGAAATACATAGGAAACCTCCCATTCATCACCTGCAATGCTCTTTCCTCTGCACTATTGTGATGCAGACCAGCATGGAGAACTCCAATGCCACTTAAAGAAGTCAGAAAAAAAACATGAAAGTCTCCAATTCACACACTGACTGGAGGAAAAGGAGCAGTGAGTCAGAAGCTCATGTTTGGATTTTGTGTAAGGAAGAAATCAACTCTAAACATGTTTGAGAAATTATATATTTTGAAGTTAATTTGTTACAAAAGCTAATATTGACTTAACTGCCACCCAGAGCTCACAAACTGATATTTTAAGTGTTCTTCCAGATAACAAGTGGAAACTTAAAATGAAGGCAACATAGAAATGTGTATATCACAAGGAGATTTTTTTTAAAAAGATTTCATTTATGCACACAAGAGCTGGGGTACAGGCCAGAGGCGTGGGGTGGAGTGTGAGGTGTGCGGGGGTGGTTGAGAGGATTCACTAGAGAGAGAATGATGAGTAGAACAGCCAGATCAACAGAAATACACTGCTGAGGGGAACAGTGAGCAAGGCAGAAGTCTGCTGTGCCACATGGGTCCCCTCCCTGGCTGGGGATTGAATTTGCAATGCAGTGGCTGTGAAGCTTCAAAATATGCTGCTCAACCCCTTGCACCACCAGGGAGTCCCTACAAGGAGATTTTATTGAAAACATCTTTTTACATTATCTATGATGATAATAATAATGATGTATATATTATAATATGTGTATAATTTTATAATTTAATTAAAATAATTTGAGAAAGAGAGAAAAGGAAAGTCCTCTTTAAGAAAGTCCTAAAACATTAGGAAATAAATGTAATTTATTAGAAATATGAGATTATTGAATGGTGTGTGGGAGACTTGGTATTAACATTTTACTGGGCACTAGAGTATGGCTAGGTGCTTGAAACTACTGTATTTCTTTTTAAAATCTAGTATGATATAATATTTATCCCAAAAAGTGTGAAAGCAGAGATATTTCAGATATTTTCTATGAAAAATAAGGGTTGGCACATCTTTTTTCTAAATTTCATTCCATTCATGCTTAATGAACTTCATGATTTATTAGAATAAAAATCAAATCAACACCTTATTAAAAAAATAAACACTCTGTCTTCAATTTATCTTTACCACCTTTAGAGAACTCTGTATCTCTAAATGTCATACATTCAACCTTTTATTGATGATCTTAAAAGAATCTAGAGTTCAGTAGAAAGTCTATATATGTTTTCTAGTTTGGGCACAACAGGGAAGAGGTATACCATTAAACTATGAATAATTAAAACCACTTTATGTTTAAAGGAAATAATATAATATGCAATAAATATTTTAAAGCAAACTTACTAATTATTTACACTGTTGAATTCTTGAAACATGTCAATAGCCATTTCTCTTCAAAGTAATGCAATTTCAAAATTAGATTTTCCCCCTCAAAAAGACTCTAAATGACTCTATTGTATGTTATTTACTGATAAATTATGAATGAATTTTAATCTTGAATGTATCAAAATCTGAATGCAGTGTTTTGAAGACTGTATATAGCTTTTTACAGCTTTTTATAACATATCCCTTCATTCAGATATACATGGGCAAGCATAGAAACTTAAACAGATATTGCCATCTTCCACTATCTAAATTCAAGAACTACATATATTATTGATGTAAAGTTGAAAACTTTCTTTTGCTTTTTATTTAAGAAATAAATATTGGAGAAAATTGTCAGCTCTTATATTCATACCTAAAGCAGTTCCCAAAAAGAAAACAGTTGATGTGCACTTTTGTTTACCATTTTAACTGTCTTTATACCTTTTTTATGAAGATAAAATTAACTCATACATTTGTCATTCTCCTGGGAAGATTGCTTTAGAGAAAAACAAAGGGAACTCATGTTTTCAACTGATGATATCTTGCAAGCTCTAGTGTTAGCTATGGAAGTAAATGCTCAGCACTTTTGATCCATTGGGACATATAACAAATATTTTTCAGCTAAATGATTGTATTAGTTCACAATGGCAAATAAAAGATGAGATGAGACTTTCCAGTTTCTTATATGAGTGGCCATGAAACATATGGCTAATTTATTGAAAGGATATTCATACTTTTAAATTGACAAACAAATTTGTAAGACAAGGCAAGTGTCTACAGCATTACTATCAAAGGAAAAATAAAATGTACTAAAAAACAGTAAACTGAGTCTCTAATTTTGAATCTTGTGGTATATATGCATGAACTATATTTTATTTACTTCTTTATACTCTATCAAACAATTTTCCACATTTACTTTGTGTCAAATATTCAAATAATAACTTTTTAAACATTATCATACTTATTTTTCCAACTCCTCATGATGAATATGTTAAAACTCTATTTTTGCAAGTACAAAAATGACTTATTTTACTTCTTTAACAAACAACTGTCAACTATTTTGTATGTGCCATGCACTCTTCTAAACACTTCATAATTAACTCATTTAATTTTCAAAGCTATCCTTTAAGTTAGAGATCCTCATTATATCTCTGGCAAATGAAACTGAGGCAAAGAGAGATTAAATAATATATTCAAAGTTTCATAGCTACTGTGTGAAGTGGTAAAGTTAGCATGCAAATCCAGGACTCTGACTTTAAAACAAAGAACAGGGCTTCCCTGGTGGTCCAGGGGTTCAAGTCTCAGCACTAGGAAGCTATCAGGAGCCAATACAGCACGAGTTTGTTCACTGGCCAAGGAGTTAACCCACATGGTGCAACAGACCTCTCCTGTTTTGCATCTGGAGCAGTGCTCCCCTCAGCAGTGTATTTCAGTAGATCTACCTGTTCTGCTCCCCACTTTATTTCTAGTGAATCCTTTCACCTCCTGCACCTCTGGCCTGCACCCCAGCTCCTGTATGCATAAATAAATAAATCTTTAATAAAAAACCTGAAATTCCTAGTCATCATAAAGCTGTGTTTATCATAGTTGAAGAAAGGAAATTTTAACTAATATCTTATAACTCATACCAGTTTTATAATTTAAGACTTTCAAATATTTGGAGACAATTTATTTGTACTTTTTTGGTCCCATTTATCCAGGATATGACATATATAGGTGGTATATCAATCTAATTCCAATAATTGCACATTTTTAAAATTTTTTATATATAATTTTTTTAAATTTACATATATTTGACATCAATTGTAATCCCCATGTATTCCCCATCACCATCTCACCAGTGAACCATCACCTCGCTCCCCCGTGCTCCCATCTGACCTCAACTCTTCCCCTCTTCCCTCCCCACCAAGTGTCCCCAGTTTGTTCTTCTCTTTTCATTTCTGGTTTTTGTGTCTTTATTGTTGTTGTTATTATTATTATTGTTCTTATTCCTTTCCTTGATCCTTCTTTGGTTCCCTTATATTCCTCCTAGGGGAGGAA
>JAGFMF010011862.1:10614296-10633479 GCA_019455555.1 Galemys pyrenaicus
ATGGTTGGACCAACTTGCATTCCCACCAGCAGTGTAAGAGAGTTCCTTTTTCTCCACATCCCCGCCAACATTTGTTGTTGCTACTTTTTTTGATATGTATTGCACATTCTTAATCGCATATGATTGTGGTATCCCTAATGTAAAAGAAAGAAATCTCTGCCTTCATTCATATTTTATTTGTTTTTTTAGTTGGTAACTCTATAAATTGTAGCTGACAAAAGATGTTTCTGAAATTGATGAAATGCCAGGTAATCCCCCCTTGCAAAAAAAAAAAATCCCAAAGTTTTTATCAAAGAAAATTAGACATTTCTTTGTAACTGCCACCTTAGGAATTCACTTTAGCTTCTTCTCTGCTACAACTGCTCATTAAGGTTAAAACACAATTGGCACAGAATTTCAAGTCACTGAAGTAGTTTTAATTTATTGATGTGAAATTTTGACAACTGATTTGCCCTTCCTACACATTTTTCTGTACTGTAGTAAAGTTAATAAGTTTTCCTAGACATTCCATCATGCTAAGAATTCATCTCATTCAATGTCTTGCAGTTAAAAATTAGTATATCATTTGATCTGAAAAATGCTTCCAATTGCCAACAAAACATAACATCAGAAAAAAATCAATATTTCATTAGCTTTGAGGTTAATAGGAACATATAAAAAATAGAAGACACACCTTCCTAGAAAGTCAAAACGAATAAGGAAGAAAAAACAATCTTAGAAGTTCAAAATTTCTTACCAGAGTAGAAATCCCAAACCAGAAGAAATTAATCTTTTCATTAAATGTTAATAAATCTCCATTTTGAAAAATGAGTTTTGAAAGGACCAGTCACACATGACTAAACATGATGAACTATTGTACAGAACCAAACTAATAGATGAAAGCAGTAATCTTTGGGACAGGAAAAAGCTAATATAGAAAAAGTTAAGAAACTTTTAATATCCCATTAAAAAGTTTTTTCTTTGCTCATTTTAATGGATTTTCTACTAGAGAAGCATTATTTTATGAAATGGAAGTACCAACCATATCTTTCTCTCTTAAAGCTTTCTCAGTTGTACAAAAGAAGAAGCTACCTTGAATATATAATCAGATTTCAGCTTTTTCTGCCCTTACAGTCTGTTTTATCAGCAAGTCATTATTACAGGTAGTGCTCAAATATCTAGTTGCAGTATATTTTGTAAACAGGAAAGATACTTGTCTTCATAAATTTCAGTCTTCTTCAAATCATACTTCTATGATAGGTCAGAAGTAATTATTTAGGAATAACTGACAAAGAATATTTATTGCTGTTTAGTAATGAAACCCAAGGGGAGAAAATAATCAACAAAACTGCTTTATACAATAAAGAAACATCTGCTTTGAAAAGTAGAAAATGTAATTGATCATTTGAAAAGCTTATTATACTATCCCCATAATTTGGATGTTTAGATAAATATTAGATAGTATGCATTTTCAGAATGATATTATGTAAATATGGATGAAAGCCAGAAGAAAACCACAGATGTGTACAGTAAGAAACAGTATTCTGCTATTCAAATAACATTTATGAAAACAGATGGTGCTGACATTTTAACATAAATCTCCAAAAGAACTATTCTTATTCTAGAATGGTATATTCCCAGATTACCAAATGTCAGAATTTTTAACTGGTGAAAAAATGTTATTTTTTGTAGAACTCTAAGATATTTTAGCTATTTTTTTTACTATTGAATCAACAGATTTGGCATTTAATACTAACACAACAATTCAACTTGTAGTAGGTAGATTATAATCAAAGGTTTACTTGAGAAAGTTTGTGTTTCAATACAAACCTATCGATAATCATTTAATTGCACTTTTCTAACACTCCTGTTAAGAATAACAAAAATTGATAGCTAGACAATACAAAATACATACATGCATACATATATAAACAATACTTAACTGTGTGATGTCTCCAAAAAAACCTGCTTCAAATATAAAGATTGAGATAGCTTAGTGTACAAGAATAGGAAAATATTATATGAAGTAATAATAATTTATATAACAGTGATGAGTAAACAATATATGATTATAGAAAATTTAATCCTTTAATGAAATTATCATAAATATTTCTACCCATTGAGAAAAACTGATCAACATAAATGTAATCTAAAAAACACAATTAAGAGAATTAACAAACATACTAAATGTATTCTTAAAAGTTATATATAACTATACATCAATGAAATAGGTTTAGTTCAAGTCAACTTGGGTTTAATTATGCAATCACTGTCTATGAGTCTTAGAGATATATCTAAAACTTTTCCAATTGCATGTTAGCAATTGTACAATATTACATTGATTACCATCTATAGTTGCTCAAGTATTACTGCATGAGATGTTAATCCTGTCTCGATTCCAAGTTCGTTTTCCTTGGGTGTGATCCAGTAGCTTTTACAAATATAACATGTTAAATAAAATGAAAATATCTTCCTTAAGCTAATTAAATATTAATAATTAACTATAACAGTTTAATTGCATGTTGTACTTAGATTTATTTTTATAACCTTTAAAATATCTACCAAAAGTAAATTCCAACTCTAGATACTTGAATCTCTACAATGAGCATAAGGTACAAAAAAGACCATAGTTTGGCACCAGAAGGCCTCAATTTGCCTTCTATAAAAATGTCTTTCTGAAAGATTATTTAAAACAAAATCACTAACATATGATAAAGATTATTTGGAATAATATAAGTTGTTAGAAGAATACCTTGCTAAAAGCAGATTTTTTTCTTCCTGAACTTGTGGATCTCTCCATGTGTAAAACAAATAGAAACAAAAATTTGCAAAACTTCTTCATAAACCTCTAAAACATAGCCTTTGATTCATTTTTAATCATGGAATTAAATACTAATTAAAGTGAATAAAAATTGGGAGATCAATATTCTGATTCAAAGAAAAGCATTTATGGAATATCACATACACTAAAACTGGGCCAGATTCTTTTATTTTAAAAATGGTTTCAAAAGCAGAAAAGACATGTGCATAATGATTACAATTATGTAAAATGTATATGCATATAGATAGTATAATAAAACTATTTATATAGAAATAAGTAATTTACTTTTTATTTGGAAGCACCTCTAATATTTATATGTTATTCTTAATAATAAAGAACTGCTTCATCTTCTATGATTATAATATTGTTTACTTTGTCACTGCTATGTAGGGGACAGAGTAAGGAAAAGAGAGAAAAATAGAGAGAAAGAAAACACACAGTATTTCCAAGTGGCACACTGGGGTTATTCCTATTTTGGTATAATATTCAAAATAAAGTTCACCATAAAATCTTAGCTAGTTAAAATATGAAAAGCAATCTTAGCTACTTTTATCCACTCTGTCTCAGCATTCTACAAACTGAGAGAAATATTAAACACAATCATTTCACAGAATTCTTTGAAGAAGCTCTTATCTATACAGAAGTGGAATGTGATGTTCAAAAATCACTCAAGCTTTGTGAAATAAATTATTAAAATTCAGAGAAGGGGAAAATGCAATTAAATATTTGTACAACTGCATAAAGTATCTGAGAACTCAATATATGGCAAAATCTTCTCTAAATAACTAGTTATATTCAATTAGTTTCTCCTCCTGCCATTTCTGCATTTCCTGAATGAATAACTCATCAACATGTTTCCACTATGTCTAGTGATTACGTCTTAATCCCTGTGGTTGTCCAATCATGCAAACAAAGAAATTCTGGAGTTTTGAGGAAATTAGGTGACAAATATAGGCATAGATCTGTCATCTAGATCACCTAGCCGAGAGCCTCTGATTAAATGAGAAAAACAAAAATAAATATTCTCTAGATTTTCCATTTATGTTGGTTTAACTATACCACAAAATAGAGAATGGAAATACAGAGCATTTAGTGGAGTTATGATTTTTGTGTTTCATTCTTCTATTTCACAGACTGAAATTAAATTATTTTTTTAATGTTTTTTACCTTTAATTGACTAAAAATATCAATACAACATATTCCTTGGACGATATCCCCCACCTCCCTCCCCTCTTGTTAATGGGAGTAAGGAGGTAGTTGGGAAGAAGGATATGTACGGAATGGTGACCCCTGCAAAGTCAGGTACCAGAGTGGACTTGAACTAGAAACTAGGGCTCTATTCTTATTTTAGACACCTCTACACAATTTGATACTGTTTTAAACCAACCTGCCATATATTTTTATTTTTATTTTTTTCTTTTTTTATTAAAATATTTTAAAATTTACATATACTTGCCATTAATTGTAATCCCCAGAAATTAAATTATGTCTCTCTCTCATTTTTGTTTTTTTAAAGATTTTATTTATCTATGTAGACAAGAACTGGGGTACAGAGGTATGGGAGTGAGAGCCTTCACTACAGACAGAGTGGAGAACAGAACAGGCAGACTGACTGAAATACACTGCTGAAAGGAGTAGAGGATGAGGCAATAGAGATCTGCTGCGCCATGTGGGTCCCCTCCCTGGCTGCAGTGTAACTACTACAGTGACTGAGGATGCTTCATAGTGTGGTGCTTAACCCCTTCCACCACCAGTGAGGCTCCTCTCTCACATTTTTAATCACCCTTTCAATTACATAGACAAGGATAAGGATACATAAAAAAAGTTAAATGGGTAGAATACTATCAAGTCAATCTTCAATATCTATGAGTCATTTATAAACTGAATGTCCAAAATGTGAATCATTTGCATACCTGAGATTCTAGTGAATGAGGCCAAAAAGGTAGCACATCCTCAGTAGTTCAATAAGAAATTATAGGCATCTTGTCATAAGACATTGATACGTGTTACAACATGCCCCCCATGGTAAAAACATATTTTAAATATGGAATATAATCATGTGTGCAGTTAGAAAGAAAATGATATAGAGTATTCTAAGAAGCAAGGAGGATCATTTGTTTCTCCATATCTACTTACTCCTAGCAGATGAATAAAACAGCTATGCCCAAAATATATTTTTGATAAATCCTTGACAAATGCAGCATGGTTATGTTTGCTTAATATTTAATAATTTAATATTTAGGATATATAGTTTTTTTCTTTCCATTGCATAAATAGGGAGTATTATGTGATTAATTATGCACACTCCATCTAATCAGTTTGAATCATAATATTGGGATGAATCTACACATTAATTAGTTCAACTCCTTTTTCTATATAAAAAAACCACAAGCTTAAAACATTTGGCTACCATCCAGTCACAGAGTATTGAATGTCTCCATTAATTACTCTTTAATGTTTGAGACACTGAAAAAATTGTTACGTGAGTATTTTCTAGAAAGCATACATTTATCAATCAAGCTACATACAGTAAAATTAAAAAAAAATGCAGAGAACATGTAATTCAAACATTGCAAAGTTTATTTGTTGTTGTTTTTGCATAGAAGAACTAGGGTTGGGTTGGGGGGAGGCAAAGGTACAGGAGTGAGAGGACTGACCAGAGACAGGGTTGGGAGCAGAATAGGTGGATTGACTAAAATACTCTCCTAAGGGGAATATTGGGCAAGACAAGAGAGGTCTGCTCTAGAGTGGTCTGCTCATTTGTGGGTTAGCTCCCTGGCTGGGTCTCAAACTCAGTGATAGCACTGAGACTTAACCCCTAGGTTGCAAGGGAGGCCCCAGTTTAAGCATTCTAATGAGAACAAAAAGAAAACACCAATATCTGTTCTGTGCATCAGTGACAAGATTTCCCTAAGGAGAGTATACATGTTTATTGTTTACTGTAATCACAGAAAACCTTCATTCACACAAGGAGCATCATCCAGAAGGAAAACTAAAGAGCATAATGATCAATAAAGATAAACTGTAGTTTCTACACTGGAGTAAAGTTGAGGAACCTCAAAATTTACATGACAAATTTGGTGAACACTATAATTTCCCTATTCTCCATATTTTTTAGACTAGTTTCTCCCTCCTTTTCCTATCTAATTTCAGCTATAAACTCTGAAAATAAAGCAGGAAAGCTAAAGAAGAAATGTGAAAGATGAGAAAGAAAGGCGAGCAGTATGAGACCCCAGAACTGAAGAACACAGTGGCAGGACACTCTGGTGCCTCTAGAAGAAAGAAGACCCATGCAAGTTGGCTCCTACCTCCCAATCTAGCAGGAAAAGGAAGCTCACTTCTCCCCCAGAGAAAAATGGGAATCACCAACAATCAGAAGCTAGGGTAAGTGTTCTTTGCCATTGGGCCTCAGAAGCCCCATATCCACTTAAAAGTGAAGGGTACAATGAGGGAGGAGGAATCAGCCTAAACAAAGGGGGTGAAAATGTCACTTGAAGAAGTACTCTTTATTCTGCAGTGTCAGTTTGTCAGAGTAAAAATAGGGGTATGTCAAATCCACTATGATTTCCCTTATGATTTTTATAAGTTCTATTTCATGCTTGAAACCAAAACTAGAACAGCATTTAATACTGAAGACAGTGACTTTTAAAAGTAGGGACTGTAAAAAGATCTAAGTGAAAGAGAGATTTCTATACTTAAGTGATAAAAGGATGTCACCACCAGACTGTCATAAGTCATAAGTATTGTAATACTTGGCGCAATCACTGTGAAAATTATAGTTTGATCCATTCATCCATTGGTAGTGGATTCTTACATTCTTAGCATACTTATGCTGTTGTGAAGAATACTGCAACAAAGATGGGAATACAGGTATTTATTCAAGATAATGATTTTGTTTCCTTTGGACATATATCCAGAAGTTTAGTTGCTGGAGTATATGGTATTTGCATATTTAACCTCCTGAGGAAATTATGTTTTTCCATGGTGGCAATTCCATGGTTTACATTTCCAAACACAGTATACATCTCTTATCTTTTTAATAATAGATATCCTAACAGATGTGATGCAATAATTTAATTGTTTAATGTGATATTGCTATACATTGTCAGGTATCTGTTGGCCATTTGTATTTCTTCTTTAGAAAAAATATCTATTAAGATCTTTTGCCTACTTTTTAATTAGTTTAGTTTATTTTTGTTACTGACTAATAGGAGTTCATTATGTATTTTGAATATTAATTCCTTATAGGACATGTGGATTCAAATATTTTCTCCCATCTCCCACAGTATATATTTCTACTGTGAGTTTATTTTTTATTAGTCATATAACTCTATCCATTCCATTAATAAATTTTATAGGAAGCACCTATTATATAGAAATGCTGAACAAATATTAGTTTCTTGATGTCTTTCTTCCCTTAAAAATATTGGTTTGCTATTTACAAAAGACAAAGGCTCTCTAGATAAGAAAGAATAGAGAGGGATCTATATAGAGTAGGTGCCCACTTAACCTTATGGATAGATTCTTGAAAACTGACTTAAGTTGAATTGACATTCTATAAAGCCAATTTAACCACAGGATGATTGATATAAACAAGAGCTAAGTTCCCCTATTTTGTTTCTGGTCACAATAACACCAAACTTCAAATAAAGAGGCAAAAAACTTATTAGTATTCATTCATTCATTCATTTTCCAAACCACTTATTCCAGTTCAGGGTTGCAGGTAACTGGGGCTTAATGGGGCAGCTCAGGAAGCAAGATAAGCATCAACTCTGGATAGGATATTCTTTTATCACAGGGTACACACACACACACACACATGCATGCACATATGCACAATTACTCAAACTAGAACAATTAAGAAACACACGTCTTTGTTAAACTGCATATCTTTGGGATGTGGAGGAAATTGTAATATTCAGAGAAATCCCAAGTGCAAACTGCACACAGAGAGAAACCTCCTTTGGAACTGAATGACAGTGTTTGGGAACCCTTTGGACCCTTTCTTCTGCTTTTCCAGGATTTTTAGCACTTAATACCAAGAGTGTAAGTGGAGTAGACCAAGAAACCACTTTTTCTTTGGGCCTTCTGTCCATTCCTATAGTATTTTATTCATGACCAATTAGCATTCCATCCTACTGTTTTAATTATTGATTTGCATATTTTTCTTCCTTGATGGAAAGTGATTTTCCTGGAATGTGAAAGGCATGTGTTCTTTATGCTTATATTTATATATCTATGACTGGTATCTGAGGAGTATTTCATGAATGAATGAATGAACTCAGGTGTCATGAGTTTATGGCTGTAATTCAGGTCTTACTGAGCTAAATATAACTAGAATAATACCATGACTTTACTATGTGTCAGGCATGGTCCTAAGTGCTTAGTATCATTCATCTCATAAGATCTTTCCGACAATTCTTTAAGTTTTAGAAATATATTTATTCCCTTCTTCCCAAAGTTGTATGTTTTAGATACAGAAATTGAGGGTTAAAGGGTCAAGTGATTTTTTTTCCCCACACTGTCCAATTAGTGTGAGGAGTGTGGTCTTTTATTTTGTATGATATTTGTTTGGATGTTGAACACTTCACATCATTTCACTTCACAAAAGAGTATATAAAAGAAGCAGCATATGCAGTCAGGGATTTTGTTGTTAAATGTAATTGTACTTTATTGATCTGAGAGCATCTGTCAGGATTAGGTGAATATTTTTCTTCCCGGCAGGAGACTGTCAGATATCTGAGGGCTGTGAGGTGCTTGTCATGCTATTACTATGCCTCTTTCTTACTTGTTAGCTTGTGATTTTTACTGAAATGCATGTCTGTATGAAAGCAAGTTTTCCTGATCCTATTATCTTCCTCCTAAGGAGCAGGTCTAAACTTATGCCTTGTATCCTGTCTTGTAGCATTTTACTCAGGATATTTACAGCCCAACAGTCATTTCCTTCAACTGGGAGACAAAATGCCAGTCTTCAAAGCAGAACCTGCTGATCACTTTGAAATAAATCCCAAGTCTCTCCTGCCCAGAGGCTAAGATGTTCTTGTTCTCCCCAGAAATTGGCCTTCCAGTAACTCACTTACACAAACTAGTCACAGAAAAAACATAAAACTGGACTTCACATTTTTATATATTTTATGTAAAATATGCCTCTCTGATGAAGAGACTGTCTTAGCCCCTGATCAAAGAAACCTCTTTTCAAGAGGAAGATAACAGGCAAGACAGATGTTTCTTCAAAAAATTTTTGGTAAACATACTCAGAATAGATGAAGGTTAATATGTCCCCAAGGGTACTCCCTGGTGGCGCAAAGGGTTAAAAACCACATTATGAAGCATTGCAGCCACTGCAGCATGAGTTCCATCTCCAGCCAGGGAGGTGACCCACATGGCACAGCGGACCTCTCTTGCCTCTTCCCCTTCTCCCCTCAGCAGTGTATTTCAGTCGATCTGCCTATTCTGTTCCCTACTCTGTCTCTGGTGAATCCTCTCAACCCCTGCACCTCTGGCCTGTACCCCAGTTCTAGTATGCATGAATAAATAAATCCTTACAAAAATAAATATGTCACCAAGGTCAAAGCACACCAATCAATTTCTCCTAAATTGTCACAGGGAATATTATTCTACAAAATGTTCGTGGAATCTGTTTTGCTATTTTTTTTTTTTTTAGTGTATTCTCTCATTTTAATCCTAGATTTATTGACAAGACTTCTTCTGCATACTCTATTTTTCTGAGAAGTCTACTCCTTCTCTGTTCACTTCTTCCTTCTCAATTCAGCAATGGTATAATATTGTTCCATACTATTCTAGAATGGACTTGGCATAGTTTTCAAATACTCACTGACTTTTTACCATGCCACACAGCAAGATATAATTTTATATGTGTATGCATCTTTAGATGAATCTAGACCTTTATATACATATATATGAAAATGATCTTGTAACAGGATGCTGAAGCAAAAGACTATTACATATGGCGCCCCCTGGAAGGGGGAGCTAGTAGGGATTGATAGCCCCAGTCTAAATATGAACAAAGTATCGGTGGGGGTGGAGACTCTCAAAGAAATAAAAGGAACTGCAGAAGCAAGCCCCAGGATACCATGTTCAGAATTTCAGCGTTTTCTATTCTCTAATTCCAGGGTCAGCAATTTCTGCCCCCACCATACCATTCTTCGAGAAGGCTATTGTGGGCCTCTGAAGACATGGAGAGGATTTCAGCAGCCAGCCTCAGAGAAGAGAAGTTCCGAGACTTTGCAGATAGCCAAGTGACTGAAAATGTTGCCAGCTTTGTTGCTGTTACGGCCTGGAAGGGAACATGAAGATCTGGAGCCAGGCACCTCACTGAGCTGTGTGAGTGTGGCCATTTGTCAGGTCATTCAGCTGCTGCAGCTGCTGTTTTGAGTGTCGCTTGTCTGGTGCTTGGCTGGTACATACAGGCTGCTCTGGTTAGCAACTCTTGTGTCTTCTGTTGTCTACATGAGTTGGAACCCAGCCTATACTATGGCTTCAACGTGTTCCAGATTCAAGAAGATGACATCTTGGGAACCTTTGTGTTTAGGACTATAAAACACTGGACACTGCTTTAAGTGAGGTAGACAATCATTTGTGACCTCAGTGATACTTCGTTTTCCTTATTTGTTAAGTAAATCCCATGATTGTTGTTCTCTGAACCTGTGTAATCTTGCAATTGTGTGAATGAGTAAGGAACTCAGACAGTGACTGGTAAACTATTTGGGCAGTGTCCTTGGCCAGTTTTAGTGCCCCTTTATGCCTTGTATCAATCTCATGATCTACCCATTTGAAAACAACTCTTTAGAGGAGAAATCTTTAATAACTTCCTCTCAGTATTATTTTATTGCATTTTAAGGATGTCTTCTGTGGCAGTCCAAAGAACGAGCTGTCAGGATAATATTATCAAAGTCCAAAATAGAACTGAGTGATGAAGGTAGTAGAATATATTCAACTTTACTACCTCCTCCCATGTCCTATTGAGCAACAACTGGACCTGGGTTCAAGATTTGTACTTTTATATATAATTTTATTTATACTTTTAATATAAAATGTTAGGCATATCAGAGTTACAAACCTTCACCATCTCTAAAGTATTTAACTATATTACTTTACACAAGTAAGATTTCTAAAAATAGGAATTATTATTTTTCAGGATTGGACAATTTCTTTGCTGTGGAGGTGAGCCCCACTCATATTTCCTTGAATCCCCAAGGGTCTGTACATGTTTTGGCTCAGGACATATACCTTTGTGTTGTATTACTGGCTTTGGAATTCTTGTCTATGTGAATTCCCTATAAGTAGGTAATTTTTTTCCCCTGTTTACTGTCTGATGTTAACTTGATTATCTGACAGTCAAAAAAGAAAGAAAATTCCCTCTCCCCTCCTGTAATTTTAAACTAGAAAGTTGCTAAGTTAGCAACTAAATCTTAAAGTGCTCAACATGGGGGCAGGGGAAAGGGAAGTAACTATGTATGCTACTGGATGTTAATTGTTGTGATGATCATTTTTGCATTATATACAAGTATCATATAATGTTTTATACTGAAATTAAGTAATGTTATATGCAAATTTACTCTATATTTCTATATATAGATATTATCTCTCCGTATAGAGATATAGATCTATATCTATAGATATATGTAGATATAGATAGAACTTATATATCCTATAGATATATAGATATATAAATTGAGGGGCCTCCCTGGTGGCACAATGGGTTAAGCAACGCACTATGAAGCAAACCTCAGCCACTGCAGCACGAGTTCAATCCCTGCTGTCGGCCAGGGAGGGGACCCACATGGCGCAGCAGACCTCTCCTGCTGTGCCCACTGCTCCCCTCAGCAGTGTACTTCTGTGGATCTGCCTGTTCTGCTCCCTGCTCTGTCTATGGTGATTCCTATCACCCTCAACACCTCTGGCCTGTACCCCAGTGCTTGTATGCATAAATAAATAAATCTTTAAAAAAAAGATATATAAATTGAAAATTGACTGGTCTATGGTCTTGACAAACCTATGATCATCTGGGAATGACTGTTCTATATTTGTCACTTAGTTCCTCAGTGACCAATGAGGAAGTTTCTGTGGTGATGTAAAGGAGCAAGAATATAATGAAAAGCACACAATCTTTTGAGACTTGGACTGTGATTAGAAAATGCATGATTGAAACCTGAATTGACAGGTAAAAATACATATCAAAAACTACAATGAGACCAGGTCAGCATTAACCTTCCTCTCACCTTGACTGCAATTAGGCAAGCTTCTTCTACCTTAATCTTAGCCCTTTCTCTTAGCAAATACTTAAAGAATTTACAAAAGATAATGTGTCATTATAACCTACTTTTTGCCCATTTGAGCTATAAAACTTTTTAAAACTATCTTGCCAGTTTTATACCATAGGAATGTTTTTCTCATATATCCAAGAATCTTTTTTCTAAAAAAGAAATAATTAACAAAGCTGCGTCTCTAATTTCTGGTGCTTTGGTATGGAAAGTAGGATGTCTTTCTCTGAGTTGTAAAATTATCTTTTGCCATAGCCTATGATCCTTCCTACCTCAGCTTTTAAAACTTTCAAATTTTATTTTAGTATGGTTGAGTTGAGACTGATTACTTGTTTGTCTCCCCTTTTGGAAAAGTCTTTAATTGAGTTGTTAATTAAATTCAAAGTTGGTCTGCTCTTGTCTTACTAATTTTATAATGCATCGGATTTTGCCAAATGAAGGCTCTCAACTCCTTTAGAAAAAAAATAGCATGAGTGTTTCTAGGAGAGGTGTTTCAAAGAACCAAGTTCCAAATTGAAAGAGTTTCTGCAGTGCATTGATGATGGATGATAACAAAAGAACAGAATGTATGAGATAAAATACATCTCAACAATATAACTGCAGTAACTCCCAGCAAAATATCCAGAAATGGAGTGGCAAGATCTCATCTTATAATTCCAGTTGTTTTTTAGACTTTTTAAAGGAAAGCTAATATTAATTTTGAATATTTTTATCAAACAACACAAATTTTTCTTCAATACCAATATCACAGGCTATTTTTTTGAGAGTTGCTTTAGAAACATCAGAAGAGAAGCTACTTACTAGACACTATGGAGTCAATAAGGGCCATGGACTCCATCTGTACACACTGAGAAGCCATTGCACCGACATGAGTAAAACAGAAACAGTACAAATATGAACTTCTGCTTTTTATCTCCCATCATAGTATATAAAGGGCTTATGTTCTTGGAGATAAAATTAAAACTGCATGAACTCCAAATGCATTGTTCTCAGTGTGTTCGGTACGCTAGGGTGTAATTAATCTTAATTTTTAAAAATTTACATTTTCTGGGTGCATTTGCATTTCAACATGTATCAAAATCTTTAGTCAATAACTCTTAGTGAAGCAACACCACTCCCTCAGAAATGTACAGACTTTTTTCAGCAAGTAAATCCTTCCAAACTAAAAATTATACAGAATACCCTAGATATATAAAATTATTCCTCTTTATTTACATGGTCGCCTCACGCCCTGTCTGATCCAGCGACACTCCCACATCTTCCTTCCTCCCACACACCCCTCTCTGCATTAGTGCTGACATCACTCAAGGACAGTAGCCCTTTTCTAGACCCCCTTTACTCTGGTTTTAAGGTGAATTACAGACCCAGCTGATCTACTTCATTTGATCATTTAGTCCAGTCTAGCATGGCTTATTTCCAGCTTTTCTTAAATAGGAATAAGTATGCATTTGACTGACCTCAATCCAGTCATCATTTTGTCATTCATCCAAACAATTGATCTGAACTTTGGGTAATTTTTAGGCTGGCAACTGTCTTGAGAGGAGGTTGCCTTCAAGAAGTTGAGTGACATTGGTTGGCCAGAAGTTGGCATCTGCATATCTCTACTCCTTAATCAGGGTAAAAAGAGAATTTAGGAATTTCATCATTATCTTAACAATCTTATTTGAAAAGAAAAAGAACAACCTGTTACTTCTCAAGCTCTGAACTTCAAAGAAACAAAAGGATTGTAAATAAAATATACATTGTTGAAATGACATCAGTCATCTCATCTTCATATAATGGAACATGTGACTGAATTATATATAGCACCTTTGTAAACAAGAATAACTTTTTTCTAAGCTGAGACAATAGACAGTTGAAAATAGAAAAACAATTGGAAAGTGCTCAGGTAAGAGGGACTTGAGAATCAGATATCTCAATAATACCAACAAGGTTCTAGTTTGTTTCTTTCTCTCTACTCTGCCTTCATCATTGTTATCTTATACTAAAGCTTGTTCTTCATTTGTTTCCACGATAGTTACCTTTAGCTTCTGAAGCCATATGCTTCTTTGTGAATCTTGAAGTATCCTTCATATGAATTCTGAGGCATGCAGGATTCATTTCTATATCCATTGAACAGAAATATTTGGTTTTACTCAACTGATGAGTCTATGTGTTCCCTGCAGAATCAGTCATGGTGGCAGTTGATTGCCAGTCACTGATCTTCATAGCTTAGTTGCTAACTCTACCCTGAAATTATGGCATTGGCAAGGTAGATGACTCTTTGCTAATTAGACTAGCCCAACAAGAACCAATTCTAGGACATGCAGGCAGAATCAGTTTCATCTACTATTATGTTTGCTATAACATAAGAGTACTTGAGTAGGCAACTTAACTGCTTATCACATATGAATGCATAGATAAGGTACTGACTTCTTTTTTTTAAGATTTATCTATTTATGCATACAAGCACTGGGGTACAGGCTAGAGGCGTGAGGGGTGGGGGGTGTGAGAGGACTCACCACAGAGAGCGGGGAGCAGAACAGGCAGACCAACCAAAGTACACTGCTGAGGGGAGCAGCGGGCACAGCAGGAGAGGTCTGCTGCGCCATGTGGGTCCCCTCCCTGGCCGACAGCAGGGATTGAACTCGTGCTGCAGTGGCCAGGGTCTGCCTTACAGTGAGCTGCTTAACCCACTGCGCCACCAGGGAGGTCCGATAAAGTACTGACTTTTGTTGGGTGAATAAATTGTTTAAATTGGAAGCAATTTCAATTCTGCCACTTTTTTGGTTATAAGTAACCATCCATGACTAAATTTATATCTTCTTGTCTCAGAAGTGAAATGTTGCCTTTCCTGCAGCATTGGTGAGTATTGGAGGAAGAAAAATATCAAAAGCCCTTCATCAATGGAGAGTTACTTTTAAAATCAGGCTTTCAAAAATATAAGGGAAATTTTGTAAAGTTAGTTTCAATATATTGTCTATAATTTTCTTAAAATTGAAACATTCTCATAACAATTTTTTAATGACAAAACTTTAAAATCTGAATAGCTGGAAGTGAATGCACTGTAAGACATAATATCTGGATTAGATTAGAAAAGAAATTTTCTTCCTAAGTGCTGAAAACACTAAAATTTTAAAAAATAACATCATTCTTGAAATCATTAAAATTTTATTTTCATTTAGAAATAGATACTTCTGGAAAAGCATAATATAACAATCAGTTAATGATTGTGCTAGAAACACGTTTGAAATATGTAATAGTCTCCACTTATTTTTTGAAAGTGTCCTGATAAAACTCTTCAGGCTATATTACTTATTTTCTTAAATTTCTTCATTTCCAGATTGGAAAATCCAAAACAAAACAAAAAAGTTCCAAAAAGAAAAAGTTATCTTTATCACCATTGTAATTTGAAACTTATTTCCACTAGTTCAACTAAATCTTTAAAATAAGGGCCATATTTAAAAAAAAAAAAGATAAGGAAGAACACATTAACTTCCAAACCTCTTTCTACACATAATAGTCTTGTTAGAAGTTAGTGTGCTTCACCAAAATATATCAGACAATTACTATCAGCCATGAAAGAAAGCATTAAAGAAAACACTTATATAGTAGGAGATTTCAACACCCCACTCTCATCAATGGACAGATCAACAAGACAAAAAATAAACAAAGAGAACAGAGCCCTCAATAAAGACTTAGAAGCCATGAATCTAACAGACATCTATAGAACTCTCCACCCAAAAGAGTCAGAGTACATGTTTTTCTCAAATCCACATGGATCATACTCCAGAATCGATCACATACTGGACCACAAGACCAACATAAACAGATACAGCAAGATCAGAATCATCCCAGCTATGTTCACTGATCACAAAGGTATAAAATTAGAAGTAAATCATAAAAAGAAAACAAGAAACCCACCCTTATTATGGAAGTTGTGTGTGGACAAATAATAGATAGAAGGTAGGTAGGCAGACAGATGATAGATATATAGATAGACAGACAGACAGATAGATGATAGACAGACAACTTAGTCCTTTGAATATAATCTGTGCTCTTAAACTAGTACAAACTGAAACTTTATTAAGATGTCTACCCATAAAAAAATCTAAACATTGCTTTCTATGGAGTAAGATATAGATACCATGTGTTAATAATGTAATTTGTAAATGCCTATAAACATTCATTTTTCATAATTAGATTTCCATCTTCATTTTCACAGCAACTTATTAATTTCTAATAATTCTGGAAAGGAACTTAGTAGGAACAGAAAGTTCTGAGGCAGAGAGCTTGATTAATTTGAGAACATTGAAGACTTATTGTTGTCGAGGATGTTTGGGACTAATATGGAAACCTCTGGACATAACAAGGAATCATGCTTTGAAAGTCTAGAAAACAGTAAATTATAAATTTTGCTATAATTAAGTGGTAAATGTTCAAAGTTTCATAACCTGCAAAGCTAAGATTTGCCTTCTTAGAATTTTAAAAAGTGTTCTAAAATAACAAATAAAATTACCTAACACAGATTTTTTTTAAAGATTTATTTAATTATGTTTGACATTATTTGTAGTCCCCAGGGAATTCCCACCACCATTTCACCCACCCCCCGCCACCCTATGCACCATCACCTCAGTCCCTTGTGCTCTTTCTGCCCTCATCCTGTTCTCTATCCCACCCCCATTTTCCTCAATGATCCCTTTGGTTTGTCTTTGTCCTTTTGTTCTTGTGCTTTTTGTTTGTTTGTTTTTGGCTGTAATTATTCATTTCCTTGAGCTCCTCTTATTGTTATTATTATTTTTTTTTGTAGTTGCAGATCTCTTTCTAAGGAATGTTGGCTAAATATTTTAGGTTAGAATACCAGTGGTAATTCTTTTTATCTATATGAAGTTGAGCACAATTTCTAATATTTGTTGGCTTCTATTTCTTCTGCTACAAACTGAAGGTAAGATTTACCTCATAGCATCGATTTAAGTATTAAATCATCTAATCTATCAATCTCTTAGTGCAGGCTCTGGAATATATTAGATGCACAAACAACCATTTATGTTTTAATTTATTAAATAAATACAACTACTAGAAAATATTTACTATACAGTAGAAAATAAGGCAAAATGATTATGGGAAATGTGCACTACTAACTACTTATCTTTTTAACATTATAAACATTAGTTCCCTTACAAATACACACATACTCTCTTATTTTTCTACTACCTTTAAGGTCATACAAATCACATACAGGAGACTTGAAAAGGGATAAGAAAAATTGTATTCTATCAAAGAGCTCACACTCTGACTTAGAGGTTGCAGTTACATTATATATACACACATATATAGTGTATATATGTGTGTATATAATATGCATATATGTGTGTATATAATATGCCTATATATGTGTGTGTCCACAAACACAACACAGCACTATAATTCAGGTACCGAATTGGGAGAGATCAATTCTAACTGAGCAGTTTCTATTTGATACCTTTTTATTTATTTTTTTTCCTTTAACAATACAAAGCCAAGCAGTTGAAAGGTTTCTGTGATTGATCTACTCTTGTACTGAATGTGGTTTTACTTACAGAGGGAATCAATCTTATGGAGCCAGTGTGTATTCTTCTGAATAAGAGGAGATTCTCTTTCTGTAAACAGGGTTATTTATGGTACATTCGACTACAATGCTGTTCAAAAGAGAAAATATGTAAGAGTTTTTAAATTAAAAAGAAAGAACACTGGAGGAAGATTGTTACTCCAACCATATGCCCTCAATTTCAGCTTCATTAAAATTATAATAAAATGTTAACATCAATCATGTTAATTAATTAATTAGTGCTAACTCTGCTCAGAAGGTTTTCTAAGTTAAAACTTAAGTTATTGGATTTTACAAAGTGTCTTAATCAGGTACCAATAGGCATGTAAATTTGTATGCTGTTCATTGAAACTAAATTCTTATCTATATAGTTTGCATAAAATTCCATTAAACATTTTTCACAATTTACTTGACAACTCTATTACTTATTTTACATGTGTTATATTGCATAGTTTCTAAGTTTTTGCTACCACAGGCACTTTTCAGTCAATATCCTTATGTATATCAGCTCACCCATGTAGGAATATTTATAAATTAAGAGTTGTCATGAGAGGTTAGGCATGATCACCACAAGACTTTCGGGTCTTTGGGGGTGGGATTTTTTGGTAGTTATAATCTTGTAACAGCTATTATCCTATAATCTACATATACATAGTGATATTTTAATTAGGGATAATTTCCAGAAAGAGAGTAGGACAAAAGCATGAGTCACTATAATTTTTAAATAATCATAAGACTATACTGTAGATGAGAGTTTGGGGACAGAGTATAAGGAAAATGGAATTGAGCCTAAAGTTAATGGAAGCCAGAGAGATAGATAACTAATTAAGTGTTAGGATTCTGCTGTTTGTTTTTCTATCTTTAAATGATTTAGAAGCTTTTTGTTTTCCCAAATCTCATGGTTTTTCCTTCACAGCATTAAGCATATGTATAAGCAGGGCCTCTGGAAATTTCTGTGTTTGATTTTGTGACATAATCTATGAAGTAAAAATATTAGTTAAATAGTATCTTATACACAGGGCCAGCCCTATTGTACCCTATAGTTTTGCTATTTTGATAATTTATAAATAACTTTTTTCTTTTTATACACCATTTATTTAAAAAAATATTTATGCATATAAGAGCTGGGGTGTAGGCCAGAAGTTGGGGTTGGGGGGTGAGAAGATTCACCAGAGATAGAGTGGGGAGCAGCACAGGCAGATTGACTGAAATACACTGCTGAGGAGAGCAGTGGGGGATACAAGAGAGGTTTGCTGAACCACCATGAGTTAGCTCTCTGGCTTGATATCAAACTCATGCTGCAGTGACTGAGATAGCTGCATAGTGCTGAGACTTAACCCCTTGTACCACCAGGGAGGCCCTTATATACATCATTTTTATATATAAATAAAACACCATAACCACAAGTAGCATAATCATTTCAAAATGATAAGGGGGGCAAAAGAGCTAAAAAGGCAATTCTCCAAAGAGGACATGCAAATGGCCAACAGGCATATGAAAAAATGCTCAACTTCTCTTGTCATCAGAGAAATG
>JAGFMF010011862.1:10633718-10652484 GCA_019455555.1 Galemys pyrenaicus
TGAGGTGGTGGTGCACTGGTGAGATGGTGATGGGGAATACATGGGGATTACAATTAATGGCAAGTATATGTAAATTTTAAAATATTTTAATAAAAAAATGATAAGGGTACAGTTGAACATTTTTAACTTTAAGCAGTTCTTTTTATAAAAAGGCATGTTCTAAGAGTAAACGCTGTTATTGTTCATGTTTTCATCTTTTTATATTTCCTAAGGCAATCATTCTATGGAGCATTTTTCTTCCCATAGAATTCCAGTGTTAATAAACACAATTAATCAGTTTAAAAAGTTCATGACATAAATAGGGAGAATTTCACATGTCTGTATTATCCCTGATAATAACAGAGCCAAAACTTGAATTAAGGGATTCACTAACAAAAATTTTATGATATTGACAGAACCAGGATGTTAATCTAGAAAAATTATATCTATGATGAAAAAAAAGGTAACTATCAACTTTATTTATTGGACAAAAATTTCTTTTTTAAAGCAAAACATGTAAAACTAAAATCAAGTGTACAAATATCAACTATGTCCTTTCTCAGATTATTTTGATATACCCTCTTAAAAAATGGTAATTGTATAAAATTATATGCTCATTAGCCTAACTAGCCATCCTTTTCTATCTGGATTTATATCAAATCACACTGGATACTTTAAATATACACCGTTTTCACTAAAATATTTTTCAGGGTATGTTGGTAAAGAAAATACACTTTGAAAAATTTATTAAAAAAGAAAACTCTTATCATTTTCAAATGCTGCTTTCATGATAAAATAAAAATATAAAACTCAAAATTCCAAATAGTATGCATGAGTCAACTACACAAATCAACAACCTTTCTTTCTAATGAATAATGTTGAATTAATCTTTGCATGAATCTGAAATATACTGATATTTCATTCTTCATTTTCCCCATGAGAATTTCAAAGCATTTAGCTTAAAAAAAAACACAACTTTTCTTTTATCTTAATTTTGAGATGAACAAGAATTTATACTCAGTGGACTTCTCAATATCATGAATGCAGAAAAAGTTTTGAGAGAATTTGAACATCTGAGCAAATATATCATATAACCTACAAAAGTACTCCAAAAAATAAATGTGCCTTGTCCATTCAAGATTCCAAGATTGGTTGTATTGATGGAGTAGTAAATCAAAAGCTATGTGGCAATTCATGGTTCAATCTATCTTAAAATTAGCTTATTAAATATTCAATTCCTTACTTGTTCTTTCAGTGATAATATACTGTAGAATAAGGAAAGCATACAAAGTTTTTTTTCTGACCCTAAAGCTCAAGCTATTTCCATTCTACATGGAAACATTCATAAACATAATATTCTTTCTTCTAACATATTTCCTCATTACCACCATTGTCAGACCTGGTCTCTAGAACTAGTCATCATTTATACTTAATACATGATGGAATTAATACATACCTATCTGTTGGTGATTCTGTTGTTGATTTAGTTTGCTTTGTGATTAGCTTTAGATCATGCTTGAACACACTTTATATCTTGGAAATTGTGGTGGATAACTTGATTGGAATGAGGCATGAACTATAATGAGTTTCCCCTAATAAACTGTCTAAGAAATATAAATATTTGTGAAGAACAAGAGCTCAATGACTTACATTGTTCTATCAAGTGCCAGAGACTGATCACCAAGTGGATCAGAATGTGTAAAAGTAACTTAAGCTGCTATTAATAATTGTTTTGTTATTTTCTTTCTTGGAATACAGATGCATTTGCTTAGTAGTGATGGTTAATTTTTGTTCCTGTCACTGGGCACTCCAGGTGAGCTGCTGTTGCCTGTACTGTTCTATATAATGTTTCTGTGAAATGGTTCCCTTGAGAATTTCTTCACCAGTGGCCTGTCTGGATCTAGTTCATTATTTAAGAAATGTTACATGTCCCTTTCCAACTTTATTTCTATTTCCAACCACAATGTTTTCTATTAGTTGAACACTAAAAAATTAATATTTGGCCATTTGTACCTCAAAAATATCAAATTTATAAGGCTCAGTCTAATATATTTTCAGTAACTTCAGTACCTAGTATCATTTTCTATAATGTTCATTATCTGTTTCAGATATGTCCAAGAAATTTGAGACTTTGAGAAATTATTAGTCATAAGAAAATCAAAATAAACGTCTAACATATAATGCATATGTACAGGCCTCCCTGGTGGCTCAGTGGATTAAACAACACACTATGAAGCAAACCACAGCTGCTGCAGAACAAGTTCGATCCCTGCCCCCGGCCAGAGGTGTGACCCACATGGCACAGCAGACCTCTACTGCTGCACCCGCTGCTCCTCTCAGCAATGTGTTTCAGTCCATCTGCCTGTTCTGTTCCCCACTCGGTCTCTGGTGAATCCTCTCATTCCCTGCACCTCTGACCTGTACCCCAGCATTTGTATGCATAAATAATCTTTTTTTAAAAAAGAATGCATATGTATGTATATGTATGTTTCTGTGCTTGTGTACAGATGTGTGTACAGACCTCACACCAAGTGACATATCTTTTAAAAAGTGGTAAGGTAAAGAACATGCCATTAACAGAATATCTACTAAGTGCCAGTAACTGTGTTGGGGCATTTCCCAATATCTTTTATTTTAACCTAATTACTAGAATCAGAGTTTTTTTATATTCATTTTAAAAGCAAAACATGGTCAAGATTTAAATCACTAGATCAAATTTACTCATATAGTGCACAAATGCTAATTCAAAGGTATATGAGCACTCATAGATTCATTGCAGTACTGACTACTGTCTACCTACTGTTGTATAAGCATAAATCAAGTTTCTCAAATAATAACAATAATCTATTTGCTCATAAATCTGTAATTTGGGTAGAACTTGATTATAGCTCATCTTTGCAACATTTAGCAGTTTTCCCATCAGGGATTGAGGGATCCACTTTCAAAGCAACTCACTCACATGACTCGCATGACTGATGTAATGCAAGTTGTTGTCTTTTCTTCACATGGTCTTCTCTACAGTACATGCTAACTGAGTGTCATTGGGAACTAGGAGAAAGTTGCAATGACTTTAATGCAATGACTTAGCTTAGGATAAATGCTATAGAAACTTCCATAGTTTAAGAAAATTAGATCGCATTCAAATCAACATCAGCCATTTGTCAAAAACAACTTATTTCCAGATAAACATTTGAGAAAAACACAATATACAGTTATAGGGAGAAAAAAAAATCTTACAGGGAAAGTGAAAATATAATAAGTAGCTATGTCTTGCAAATTGAGGGATCTAAAAAACACCTAATACATAGGATGTTTTATATGCAGAAATTAAAATTTTGTAATAATCTCTTCATCTTAGATGCCTACTCTGTCCAAGATTCTCTAACGTGTACATGTTCCCGATTTCAACTTCCTAAAATACTAATAGCTTAGTTGGAAAATAATTACTTATGACTTATAAGTAAAATAACCCAGACCAATTAGAGGGAAAACCTTTCATCATTTGAGATTAAAAAAAATGTGTTCTCACACCATCAAACATAATTTAGACAAGGTATAGATTAAAAAAATGGACTTCTGGGCTCAAGTACTTGTCATACAATTCACTAATTGTTTGATCTTGAACAAGTCAGTTATCTCCTGTGGGTTTCATCATCTTTATCTTCAGATAGGGTTAGTATTACTGCATTGGATTACCATGCGAGTTATGTATGAAAAGACTTTATGATGATAAAAGCTTCCCCCCTTAAAACACTTCCCCTTTTCTATGCAACCTGGTTCTGTATTTATAAGGTCCAACTCAATGGCTACTGCTTTATTAACCTGAGGTATTTAGAGAAGTTGTGATACCATAACAAGAGGATTCCCTGGTTCCAGTCACAGGAGCTCTTGTTTCATGCTGAAGAAATGAAAATAAAACACCCAATTTTTGTTAGTTCAATTCATGTCTACCTCAATGCCTAAAATATTTGGGACATGATAAATACTCAATACTCTGATTGAAACAAAAATATATAAATCAGGATGTGAAAAATATAGATCAGGATGGGATAAATATCATAATAAATGTCCAAAGGAGAAAAAATTAAAGAGAAAGGATGTGACATATTAGTTACCATTCAGAACTGGGTATATTACAAGTTAGTGGGACAGAGTTCTATGTCCCTTACCAAGATGATGAGTTTCCTATATTTGCTTACTTCATGTTAGAAGCATCTAATATCTTAATGGGATGGAGTCATATGAATTAGTCAAGAACTCTCCAATGTACCTTTATTTACATCATTTTAAAATATAATTAACACCATATTTTACTTGCTATATTTAGTATAGTATCTCTGATCATAAATCCAGACTTGTAATAGGGTCAGCTTTGGCATTCACTCTAAAAGATTATTTTAGCACTTTTAATCAAAAATATTCACCTTGTAGTTCATTATCTGTCCTATCTGAATCCAAAAATGAATAATGAATTAAGTGTGAGCTTTGCTGTCCAGAGACTAAGTTATTCCCTGTTCCATATTACATCTATGACCCAAAATAAGTATCCAGTCATGCTGAAACTCCCTTCCCCCATGTTTAATACAGATTTTATTGTAATATTCCTGCTATTACTACTCAGAGGAATTTTAAGGGATTAAATTTTAGAAATGAAACCACTTTTTATACCAAAAAATAGGATACATACTCATTATTAAAAGCATTTTACAATATTAATACTATTAATAATATTGTTTCTTGAGAGTTTATAAATATTTCTATGCACTCATATTCTAAATTTTCAAGAGTATATATGGCTACTATTCTCAGAAGTATGTTGGTATGTTAAGGTTTCCAGCTTTTCTTTTATATTTATTAGGAAAACCTGGAATAAATAATATGCCTCCTTAATTTTTACCCTTCCTGTGTTGATTTTTAATACTTACTGATTCCTAACAATGTGGATGTAATCAGCAGGAATTTGTGAATTCTAGTTTTGTGAGACCTAAAGTTCATACAATTTGGGGGCTATTTTAAGAGAGATAGTAGAAAATTATGAACATACAATGAAGTAACTAAGTTAATATGCAATCTAAAAGATAATACAGAATAAATTACAAATAATAAATTTAACTAACAACACAAAGTCACCAAAACAGAGAAAATAAAGATAATACCTTTATTAGTTATCTGCACAATATACCTCTCTAATAATAAATATCTACATCTCATTAATTACCTCATGATGTGAAGTTGTTTTCTTTTCCTATATATTTTATTTTACTTTTAAAAAATATTTTATTTTATTATTTATGCATACAAGAGCTGGGATACAGGCCAGAGGTGGAGTGAGGGGGGTGAAAGGATTCACTAGAGGCAGAGTGGGGAGCAGAACAGGCAGATTTACTGAAATACAATGCTGAGGGGAGCAGCTGAGGAACAGGGGAGGTCTGCTGGCTGGAAATTGAACTCATGCTGCAGTGACTGCAAAAGCCTCATAGTGCCATGCTCAACCCCTTGCACTACCAGGGAGGCCCAATATAGGCACTTTCTATCCCTTCTCCCAAGAAAAAATGTTTTTTCTCTTTCTGATGAGACGAGAGAGCCAGCTGTCCCTTTCCCTTGTTGATAAGCAGATAAATTCCATTTTTTCTTCATTCTTTTTTTTTTTTAAGATTTATTTATTTATGCATACAAGCACCGGGGTACAGGTCAGAGGTGCGGGGAGGTGAGAGAATTCACCAGACAGAGCAGGGGGTTAGAACAGGCAGATGAACTGAAACACACTGCTGAGGGGAGCAGCGGGCCAGGCAGGAGAGGTCCGCCTGTGCCATGTGGGTCACCTCCCCAGCCGGCAGCAGGGATCGAACTCGTGCTGCAGTGGCTGCGGTTTGCTTCACAGTGTGCCGCTCAACCCACTGCGCCACCAGGGAGGGCCCATTTTTTCTTCATTCTTTACTTATGAGACAGCCATTGAGTTTGTTGATATAAGACACTTCATCTGGCTACAGGCTAAGAATTTGTGAATGAGAACTACATCATCATTATTTGACTTAAAGAGAATAATGATAACATCTCTGTGATCCATAAGTTTATATGTGTATCTGTGTCATGTCATATAGATGACTATTGTAATGACTATTAAAACCTCAAAACATTCAACATTATGAAGCAATGAATGCTTGAAAAATGTAATAACATAGGTGTATTTTGAGAGAATTTTGCTAAAAATGTCAACCACAAACAGTTCACATACTATATGACAACATTCATATATTTTTTTTTGAAATAACAGTAAGAATATAAAACAGATTAATGGTAGCTATGCTAGGGGGAGTGTGGGAGAGAGTCTGATATTGTAAAAGTTCATCTTAACTATTATGTGGATGCAGAGAACAAAACATAAAATTTCATAGAACCAAATGCATACAATCACAAATAGATATAAAACTTGTGAAATCTGAAAAAGATCAATGTGTGGTATCATCATCACATTACTAAGTTTGATGCAATTCTGTTGTTTTACAAGCTGTTGTCATTGGCAGAAACTAGATGGAGGAAGCAGAGGCTACCTCTGTATTATTTATTATAACTACTTGTGAACTTCCACATGCAAATAAATTTATTTATCTCAAATGCAAAGCTTAATAAATATAAGATAACCATGTGAGACCACTATTAGTGTCCCTTTCACAGATTGTGAATCTGTGGGTCTCTCATGCTAATGCTTCATTTGCTCTAGAATAATTTTTCTTTGTTTATAAGCACTATGCTGCTGTAACCTGTGCTGCTCTGGTCCTTAACCCAGTGTAGAGCTGAACTGTAGGCTCCATGAGGGAGGTAAATATATGCTGTTCATCACTGCATTCCCAGAAATTACTACTACCTGAAATTCCTGCTTTATGTCATTTCAGAGAGTGGATGAAGTTAAACAAAATTGCTTCTATCCTGATTTCATTTGCATAAGCCTGGTTATTTGGTTTTAACTTTTAAATTCAATATCATTACAATTTTCTAAATTAATGTGCCATTAAATGACTCATGACCCCAAAAATGTAGATACACCTAGATATAAATGTGAAAGAGTTCCCAAGTATGTGGTAAAATACCTGTAAAGTAAATTTAGTTTTAGACTAGGAAGAATGTCTCAAGGTACACATATTATATATCCTTTTAAAAGACCACCCCACCTGAGATTTATCCCACCTTTTTCTTTCTTTTTCCACTTTCCACCAGCAGGCATATCTTGCAAGACCTAGAATGATATTCTTTGACATCTTTTAAAATTTATGGGTTGAAAAAAAAATAAAATAAAATTTATGGGTCAAGTGTATTTGTTTAAGAGGAAAGAACATAAAAGGTTGAGAAAGTTTCAATAACTAGTCCAAGGTCTCAAAGACTGAGAGGTAAAGTTGAGACTTGAAGTAAGTATTCCCTTTTTCTAAAATCTATAATTGTTCCTTCCAACATGAATGACCTTGTGAGCAAAGTAGCTTTCTCTCTTAGGGTACCAATAAACACTTTGTAACTGAGTTTGTTCTGATTTTTGCTTTTTCTTTTTAAAGAGAACATCTATTTACTCAAGATAACTCAAATCAATTTTTGGAAAGATGTACCCAACAGTCAGATATAATTATTGTGTTTTACCTTGTGGACAATTAACCCTTTTTAAATTTTTTTTAAAACTTTAAAAAAAAAAGATTTATTTATGTATACAAGAAATGGTACAGGCCAGAGATAGGGTGTGGGAGTGTTGAGAGAATTCACCAAAGACTGCATGGGGAACAGAACACGCAGATTGACTTAAACACACTGCTGAAGGGATCAGCGAAAGAGACAGGGGAGATCTGCTGTGCTACGTGGGTCACCTTCCAGGCTGGGAATTGAATTCTTGCTGTAGTGGCTGTGGATGGCTTCATGGTGCTGCACTTTAACCCTTGTGCTACCAGGGAGACCCACAATTAACTCTTGAACAGAAAGAAATTGTGTGTTTCACTACGTGGGAGAGTCTGAAGGATGAAAGCAGAAAGTAGGAGGAGTTAAGATAATTAAAGTGATTACAGAAGGAAGACAAGAGACTCAGGTGAAGGACTGGAGAACAAAAGTAAAGCGGGCAATGAAAGAGGACCCAGCAAAGGTTGGTAGCAGTCACAGAATTTTAACAAGTTTATTTCTAAAAATAATATCCATTGCAATTTATTGACATAACATTTTAAGTACTTAGAAGATGAAGTTAATCCTTTATTGATGCTGTTGAGAAAGGCAGATGGTAGGGGAAAGAATCAGAGCAAAACACACTTCCCAAGAGTAAATGAAAGCATTGACTAAAATAAAGATACACTGCATCTGTGCTCAAAGAGACAGGTGACACCAAGGAACACAGCATCCCTTGGGACAGAGCAGAGTGGCAGCAAAATTTAAGTGTTCACTGTCTGCTGGCTTCCTGTTCACATGACTTTCAAACAGGAGGGAAAATGGCCTAAGTTCCATCATGTCTAGCCTCCTACTTGTAGAAACCATTCTATGGCCCTAGCAATTTATTTATTAAGGTCACATTTTGCAGTTATTTTGTGGACCCCCTACTTTTGTGACTTCCAGGATATCTTTTTCCACTATGTTGTAATGCTTTTGCTATTTTTAAATTTTGTTCACTTGGTTCACATTCATATTTACACTAGTGTAGTTAATATTTTACAGAGATGCATGTGCATGCATACACATCAGAAAAGAGGAAAGTGGATATCTATAGACAATGGCTTTCCTTTTAGTCAGTATTAGTTATGATGTTACAAGCAATCAGGTCAAAAGATTGGTATGTATACTCTGACTGGCTTCAAGCACAGTCCATCTTCACAGAGCTATTCAAGCTTTTGTAACATGACCCTGGCAACCTCTTACTAGTCATCTGAGTTATCAGTGAACTACTAAATTTGAACATAAGACACAGAGAATCAGCCAAAATCTTTAAATTTAATATATGTTTCCTCAGTGGCATTCCTTTGTTTATTATTTTATAATCATTTTTATGACTATCTTTTGAATGTCCACTCTATAACCTTTATAAAGCAAGCACAACAGAATATATGCATAGTACACAATAAGCAATCAGAAGACTGATGATCAGGACTCAGAACCCATGCATCACAACCTTGCCTGTCATTTGCTGCCAATGTGACACTGGGTCACCGCTTAAGGTACATGACTCCAAGTTTCTAAAAATCAGAGTAATTAAATAGGTGTTGGCTAATATCTGATCCAACTTTGATATCCTATCATATAGATTCATTTATACATATAAATATGCATATAGATTTAATAAAAAATTTGCAGTCTTTTGTAGATTTACAGTAATCTAATAGCCCTTCCTGTCATAACCTACTGTCTAGGCTTGCTTTTCTACATTCTTTTCTTCCCTCCAACCTTCATCTTAACCCAATCCCTTCAAAGGGAAACAAAATTAGCATAGACATTTTTTTACTACTGTCCAGGCACTGACCTTCTCAGAAGGAAACTTGTAATAATTAGCTTTGGGCCTTTTGTTAATAGCTTCAGGGCCAGTGTTGAGATAGATCACAATCACTACCCAGCCAAATAGTGCTCTGTTTTCACTTTGGCCTTAAAAATTCTTAGACTATTTCCATTTATTTGACTTATTTAAACAAATTTTCTTGTAAGCTTTGACAACACTGTCACAACATCAGGAAAATTCATTGTGTCTAAACACTGGAAGTTAATAGACACAACTTGGAGAGCCACAAGTGAGATATATTTTCAGAAATATCTAGGACAGTTTATTTCTCCAACACAATTAAAAAATAAAAATTAAAAATTAGTCTTATTATTGAATTTATAAAATGAAGTTTAAAGCAAACCCTAGAAATATGACTGCAGAATTAAGATTACTACAGGAGAAAAGTAGGGGTGGGAATGAAGTGGTGGGGGCCCAATGATCTATGGCAAAGGGATAAGGATGCTTTGTTTACATCATTGCTTTTAATTTATTAATTCAGTAAAAGTTACTGAAATAAAATAGGCTCAAATAGTATGTTATGTGCTAGATTCTACCAAAAAAAATGAAGCCTGCAGATTGCAGAACAAAGTTAGCAATGAAAAGATATTAAGTTCTGCTGTCATTAGAAAATTTGAGCAAAGACTTACAGAAAACCCCAAATAAGCCTGAGCTCATCAGCTGTGGGTATCAAATAATTCTCAATTTAAATTATTTCTATTACCTATAAGTAATAAAAGGTACTAGAAAAAATCAAGGGCTTAACGTGATCAAATGTATATTTTAGGTATAGTTCGCTGTCACTCTGAGATCAGAATAGAATAGGTAAGGATAGAGAGAATGGGGACAGGACTAATAATAGAAAACTATCATAGGGCAGAAATATGATGAGAGCTTAAACTAACATAGCCACTGTGGAAATGTAATTAAAACAGGGTTTCCATCCCTTCTTATACATAAACCTTCCTACATAAAACTTAGCACACATCTTATTCTCCATAAGCTTTTTTTTTTAAAGATTTATTTATTTACGCATATAAGAGCTGGGGTACAGACCAGAGGTATGTGGGGGTGAGAGGATTCACCAGAGACAGAGTGGGGAGCAGAACAGGCAGACTGACTGAAACACACTGCTGAGGGCAGCAGTGGGTGAGGCAGGAGAGGTCTGCTGCACCATTTGGTCCCCTCCCTTGCCAGAGGCAGGGCTCAAACTTGTGCTGCAGTGGCTGCGTTTGCCTCACAGTGCGTTGCTTAACCCACTGTGCCACCAGGGAGGCCCTCCATAAGCTCTCAATGAATAAATAAATGTAAGGAGTATTGAAAAGATAGAAATTTATGGAGAGAGAATAGAGGTAGTGGAGTCTAATGAAGAAAACATTGTTAAATGTAGTACTTATGAAGCATGAGGACAATTGGCCAAATTGTAGTAGCATTAAAGAAGAATGAATATGAAATTCATTTTATATTCACTGGCTGGCTAGGAGGAAGGATGACAAAGTAGTAAACAAAGAATTGATTTGCCACATTTTGAAGACCTTGATTTTTGTTTTGTGTTTGATATCTTTGCTTACTCTTTTTGTATCATCCAGTTAGAGACATCTTCCATGTCACATCTTTCTCAGAACATTGCAATTTGTTCCTCTTTCATTCAATACAATTACCTAATCATGGCAGTATCCTACAAAACAATAGATGTTCTGATTCACAATGATTTTTCTCTCCTATCATTGTCTTCCAAATTTTCTACAAGGCAGACATGTTCAGACCTGGAACCATTTTATCTTATTCTTCTACACTGTTCACCCCATTTTTATCTATTGGCCTCGTTTTCCCATTTACTTTAACACTTTATTTAAATTGTCATCCTCTGAATCAGTCTCTTTCTTATCATTATTTAAAATTTCAACCAGACTTCATTATATACACAACTGCCTATGGCTTTCCTTTGATCAGTTTTTCTCAATCACACATATCACCTTCTAAAATGTGCACACACACAAACACATACACACACATAAATACTTACCCTCTCCTATTTGAATTCCTTACCTTCCTTCAAAATGTGTACCCTATTCTATTACATATTCACTTGTAATTTCAGTTGATGGCAACATCTCTAAAAAATTGTTTGAGGCAAAACTTTGAAGTCATCCTTGATCTTTCTCTATTGCCTATACTATGTATTTAATTTGACAGGAAATCATGTTGGCTTTATTTGAAATCTATTCAGAATCCTACCATTCAGTTCTTCCAGTGGCACTACCATGGTCCAAGCCCTCTCATACCTCACTTGGATTATTCCTGTTCTTTCTTCTATGCTCAAACCTATACAGCCCATTCTCAGCACAGCAGTCAAATGTGCTTTGTAAAATACATCAGATCATGTCATTGTGAATAGGTCCATTTCATTCAGAGTAAAATCCACAGTTTTTGTAAAGGTTCACAAGTGCTCTGGCTTCCAGATACCCCACTGGTCTACTGCTTTGCTGTTCCCAGAACCTGCTTGACTAATTCCTTTATATCTTTCAAGTTTTTATTTATAAAGTCTGTAACTTTAATATTGCAAACTGTTCCCCTTAACCTGAACTATCTGTTCTTTCTTATAGAACTAATTATGCCCTTATAACATATATTTAACTATAGAAACCCCAAACACTTTAGGATCTTTGTGCTCTTGTTTATGACACAAATCATGTTTCTAAAACAATATCTCACACAGTCAATACGCATTCAGTATTTTTACCTATGACCAATGTGTGTATTTGATTGTATACTATTTCTCCCTCAACAAGCAAGAGTGCTATTCACATGTATTATTTTATGCAATATACAAATTGTGTGACTAAATGCAGATTTCCATCCACACTAAACTGCAAGCTCCATGACAGTCTAAAAGTTGTGCCATTTCTTTCATTACTCTATTTTATTATTTTATAACACTTTCTAATACAAAGTAGGTGTTTGTTAAATAATCGCTGAGTACATGAATGAGTAGAAAGTGACTATAAATTATTAGGAAGACCAAATTGTTCATGGGTTGATGGCAAAGACTGTTTGTCAATAGTGATAACCATGTTGTCAATCACTAATGTAGTGAAACAAATGTAGCAGAAATTCCACTTAGATATTGCTTGTCAAAAAAAGTTACAATCCCCAATCAACACAGTTAAGAAAAGCTTATCATTTGTATTAAAGAAGGAAAATTATGAACCATCCAGCCATAAATTTCATTTCTTCATACTCATATTCACCCAAGGAATATTTTATAATGTCTCACAGTTGTAGAAGAAAAAAAAAAAAAAAGAAGTTCAGTAACAAAATACTGATAGCAGAGCACAGAAATGAAAACACCAGGGATTCCATGAGCTAGAGTCAGAAGAAACAGGGTGAAATAGGTCTTCTTTCTAAGCTCACTTTTTGATACATACTAGTGTTTACAGAGAAGGCTGTAGGTTAGGTTGATAGTTCTTTGATTTTCTCTCAAAAGTAACATAAGCAGAGAAAATATTAAAACAACAAGGAAGCACCTCTAAAACATTAAAAGAAATGCAGTATGCATTTCTGAGACTGAATATCTGAACTTTGAAAAGTAATAGTTTTGAGGTTCTGCTGATGCTTATGCATGAGCAAACTTTATTCCATGAATAATAACAGAGTTTGTAGATGTCTGGTTCTATTCATTGATGGGAATCTGAAAAAATTGTGCTGCCTGTATCCTAATCTATACCATCAGCTGGTCAGGGCTGCTATTAGTGCAAACTATTCTCCACAAACATTCCAGTTTTTTCAACAGCTTTATTGAGACAATTTACATAATATGTCACAGAATTATAATTGATATTAAATAAAGTTCTCTCATTTTTAGTGCATCATGATAATTACTTTAAGTCTAGTTTACTAAGTTATGCAACCATCACAGTACTCCTGTTTAGAACATTTTCATCACTTCAATAAGATTCCTAATGCCCATTTACAATTGATCCTCATTCCTTCTCTAACCCCAAGAAGCCACAATATATATTTTCTTTCTGTGCTTTACTAGCTTTTGGTCCCTATGCCATTTATCCCTATGCATTTGCCTATCTGGATATTTCATAAAATGGAATTTATAGTCCATAGAAATGGAAATATACAATATATAATATTTTTAGTCTGACTTCTTTCACTTAGCATAATGTTTGTGAAATTCTCCATGTCAGACTATCTATCAGTATCTCAATCGCTTTCATTTCTTAGTTGTATTTCACTGCATAGACACACCACGCACTTTGATAATTCACAAGTTAATCTGCATTTGGTTGGTTTCCAATTTTTTGGCTATTTTAATTAAAGCTGCTATGAATATTTGTGTGAAGTCTTTCAGGGAAACATTTTTTTTTCTTGAGCAAGTATCAAAATTCAATTGTAGAATTGGGATGCTATAGCATCTTTTTATATGCTTACTAAAATTTAAGTATATTCCACTGATTCAAAAGAATACCTTCACCCCTATGTTTATAGCAGCACTCTTTACAATAGGGAAGACCTGGAAACAACCTAAATGCCCAAAAACAGATGAGTGGATAGGGAAGCTGTGGTACATATACACGATGGAATACTACTCAGCAATCAGAAATGAAAAACTAGATGCATTCATAGGAATATGGATGGACCTGGAAGGGATGATGCTCAGCGAAGTAAGTCAGAAGGCAAAAGAAAAATACCAGATGGTTCCTCCCCTAGGAGGAATATAAGGGAACCAAAGAAGGATCAAGGAAAGGAATAAGAACAATAATAATAATAATAACAACAATAAAGACACAAAAACCAGAAATGAAAAGAGAAGGAAAAAGTGGGGACACTTGGTGAGGAGGGTTGAGGGCAGATGGGAGCACGGGGGACTGAGATGATGGTTCACTGGTGATATGGTGATGGGGAATACATGGAGATTACAATTGATGTCAAATATATATAAATAAATAAAATTAAGTATATTCTATTAAAGAAATATATTTTCATATCCATTGCCAATTTTTAAATTGAGTAGTCTTATTTTTGTAAGTGTTGAAAGAGTTCTTTATATATTCTAGAATCAAATACTCATGATACAGAAAATCAGCAAATATTTTCCCCAGTCTCTACTTTGTCCTTTTATTATCTTCATGGTGCATTTTGAAGTGCAAAATTTTATGAAGTTACCATTTTCTCTTTTGATATCATATCTACCATTGCTTTTGAAGATAGAAATTGGGTATAATGCTGACCATTAGTCAGCCTCCCTTTCTTCTTTTGTGGTTGCTCATGATCCTTGTTTGATGACTAACACTTTATTTTTTTCAATCATTCAGTATAAACTTTAACAATTATGAAATTATGGGGGGGAAACATTTGTTGTGGTCAAAATGGCTAAAACTCATGGTTAAACTAAATGTGGGTGGGTAAGATTTATGCATTGAGAAATATGTTTATATGTTAAAAAATGATAAGCACTTGAAGAAAAAAAGAGTAGAACATGGGGAGGGAGGTCAGTTTTATGCAGCTGCAATGGAGAATGAAGTTGCTCTAATGGATAACTGACTGATAGAAAACTTGAATAGAGGTTAAATATAAGCAAGACTTGAAGGAAGTAAGGCAGCTGGCCAATAAGATTTATGGGAAAGAGTAAAAGGTGAAAATCTATCTTTCATCTTCAAGGAATAGTAAGGAGGCCAGCATGAACTATTAACCTTTATATTAGCAGCAGTGAGATTGGCTCTCCTTTTCCTAATCCTTAACTAGCCTTAAACATGCACACACATTATTTTATTTTTCAGTGTTACTATCAATATTTCCTCAAATTTCAAAGGGGAACATTGACTAAGTATGCTCAATTCCATTCTTACTGACATATATGGTAATTAAATGTCTAAAAAGAGCATTGACTGGCATTTTATTGGAACACAGATGTTTCTTTAAGGAAGTGATGCACAGAATAATTCAATACCTATTTCTCCAAACAAATGGATGGGAAAAGAGAACTGGAAGGGAAATTTAAAATGGTTGGGAATAACTGTAAAGAAGGAAAAGGAATATTGACAGTGAACAATATGTAGATAAAAGAAGTCAATTTTGCTTCTAAAAGAGAAATGTAGATTATAGTAAAAGACTCCCTTCAAGAAGGTGAATAGAAACAAAGAATTATTGACTCCTATCTCTAAGATAAAGATGCTTAAAATCTAGAAAAACAATAGTAAATTAATTATAGATTTTAATTAATCTACTTTGATTGACATAGACATGATGCAACATAACTAAATGACTAAGTCAGCAACCTTATATATTGATAAAATTGATTCAGTTTCCAACTCCATGTTGTATAAGCTAAGTGTTTTTGAGTAAATTATAAAGTATTTCTAAGTCTTAGTTTTTATTTTTATAAAATGAAAATTATATCAAAGCCATAGAATCATGAGAATTGAATTAAATCTAACATAACCAACAAGTTATGTAAAGAGTTTGACACAGTTTTGGTATTGAGAGATTGCTCAATGAACTACAGATAGATATTCATATTGATGAGAGAAGTACCCCTGCAAGCATGAGATGCTGCTATGTCCTTCCCCAATACATGATAATCCAGTCTTATGTCTCTTCCTATTACCTTCAAACCAAAGGAAATTGGAAGGTTAAAAAGATAATTTAAGCTGCTAAAAAACTCCTTCAGCAAATCTCAACCCTTTAATAACAAACATATGAGCCGAGTTCCAGGACTCTCCTTTTCCTCCTAAGGTGAACAGGGGGTGGGGTAGGGATATAACACCACTTGTCTGACATTCATTTTATTTATATTTTTCCTCCAAATTATTTATTTATGCTATTTAACCCCTATAGAGAGTTTTAGAGACAGCTGAGCAAAGAGAAGCATTCATTTATAAAGAGAAGTAATTTTTACTCTTCAGGCACTAAAACACCTTTCTAAATTCAAGGCTTAAGATGAGTTCCTCTTACTGTAAAAACTAAATTAACCAATGCCTATAGCCAGAACCCCACATCCTCGAGGGGCTTTGGGACAAGGCCAACAGCTGTCACGAGCTGTCCTGACCTGAGTGCAGGCCATACTGTGCTTTTATCCTATTATATCTGACTATAGGATTCTAAAGTGGACCAATCAGGTATAAGCTAAATGGACCAATCAGATACAAGCTAAATTGGTCGATCACATTCCAGCCCGCTTCACTAGTAAATTATTCAGATTAAAAAATAAAAAATTGATTAGTGCTGAACAGTCCAATCCAGATGCTTAGGATTGAAAACAGTCCAGTTAGTCTTATAGGGTGGGGGACCTTGTTGGAGACTCCTAAGGTGTGAGGTGCTGAGACAAAGAGAATGTCAGGGTCATTACTGGAAGACTGGTCAACATGGGCTGGAAGACTAGCCTGTGTCCAGACCACAATGTCAATTTTTTTGTCAGCAAAAACTAAGCCTGAGAAAAAGGCAAGATTAGAAGGGGAGTAGAATATACCTTCTAATGCATAACCTTGGTGGTGAATGTGTGTTGAGAAAAGGCTGAATACTAAGATAATGATTGATTGCCTAGTAACTAACAAGGAGGGGAGGGGGGCAGTTTGTATCAATAAAAATGGGTTGCACTGGGCACTTAGGCTGCTTGAGCCAGGAGTGAAAGGCCTTGTGTCCCCTGGATCCCACTTCTCTTAAACTCTAGTTTGTGTCTGTCATTTCTTTGTCTCTGGGTTCTTCTGAGTTCCTCTCCTCAACACTGTTCACCAGAGCTGAACTCCAGGAGACCCTGAAGGGAGTATAAGGCAGAGCAAAAACCAACTTGAGTCAGTGTATAGCTAGCCTCTGCAGAGACCATATTTTCTAAGGATTCTACTCCCAAACTCTGAAGAGAGAGATGGAATGAGCAGTTGACTTCAAAGGGATTCGCCAGGACTTTGTGGACTTCTTGGACTTCCAGATTTCCAGACCTCCAGGCCTCCAGACCTCTACACTTCCAAATTCAGGTCAGTCTGTCCCCTTTACCAATTTCTGCTCTTTGAGCTCTGTTGTTTTCCAGAAGATACCTCCTCTGTGATCCATACCTGGATGAGTGCACTAATTGGGTTATTCACCAGGGGACTGAGCCCAGTAGACACTTAGTTCCGAGGAGGAGGCCCTGTGTCCTGCAGACCATGGGGTTCAGGGAACTTATCTCAGCTTTACTGTCCTTTCAATGGTTTTTGTCTGTTTTCTGTATAGAGACACTGATCTTCCAATACTCAGTTCTTTTTCAAATGTTGCTCTATTGTAGATGCAGATTTGTTCTTTCACCCATGGGTGAAAGAAATGCTGCTTGCTCAGTTTTCTTTTCTCTTTTCTTTTCATTTCTTCTCTTTTCTTTTTTTTTAAGATTTATTTATTTATGCATACAAACACTGAGGTACAGGTCAGAGGTGTGGGGGGTGAGAGGATTCACCACAGACAGAGCGGGGAGCAGAACAGGCAAATCAACAAAAGTACACTGCTGAGGGGAGCAGTGGGCGAGGCAGGAGAGGTCTGCCGCACCATGTGGGTCCCCTCCCTGGCAGGCAGCAGGGATCGAACTCGTGCTGCAGTGACTGAGGTTTGCTTCATAGTGCGTTGCTTAACCCACTGCGCCACCAGGGAGGCCCCACTTTTCATTTCTTCTCTTCTCTTTTTTTCTTTTCTTTTCCTTTCTTTTCTCTTTTTCTTTTCTTAGCTGGGGTACACACCAGAAGTTTGGGGTGGGGGATGAGAAGACTTATCAGAAACAGAGTGGGAAGTAGAACAGGCAGACCCACTAAAGTACACTGCTAAGGGGAGCAGCAAGCAAGACAGGAGAGGTCTGCTGCACCATGTGGGTCACCTACCTGGCAGGGGATCAAACTTGCTGCAATAGCTGCTAATAGTTGCATAATGCTGTGACTTAATCACTTATGCCACCAGGGAGGCCCACACTTGGTCAGTTTTCTATTTTCAGGTAAAATGGAGCAGTACTGACCCTTACCGCCTCAGGCAGATAGCTGCAAATTGTGACAGCCCAAGGAATTCAGGACCCCACTGTATATCTGGAAATAATGAGTAAAAAAAATTTAAAGTTAAGTCATGGTTAGGAGATAATACAAAACAGGCCAGATGGTGGCAAAAGGAACAAACGAAAAGGATTCAATGTATATTGTAAAAAAAATTTAGGTAGTGAAGTCCAAGTAAAATTGTAATGCCTTCCCACCAGCAGTGTAAGAGAGTTCCTTTTTCTCCACATCCCCGCCAACATTTGTTGTTGCTACTTTTTTTGATATGTGTCATTCTCACTGGGGTGAG